>APFE031266658.1:0-18169 GCA_000404065.3 Pinus taeda | reverse complement strand
TTAATGAGAAGATTTTTCAGCAGAAATCACATTATAATATTTCTCTGGACACTTTTCGAATCAACTAGTGTGGTTCACAGTACAAGTTGAAGAACCACATCATCAGTACAAGTTAAATATGGAGAGCAGATCTTCGAACGGCTAGAGAGAAGATCTTCCAACGGCTATATTTGACTACGAAACAACTATATTGGACCGGGCAATTTGACTAGAAGCGGCTAGAGCAAAAGTTATTAATGTTATGATTATTACCAAAATTATTTTTATATTTATTACCAACATTTGAATAAAATTAAAGTTTGTATTAAAAAATTAAGACAATTAATTAATTAGTTGTCCAATTATAATTAAATAAATAAATGGTTGGTAAATTATCATGGAAGTTAGTTTTTTGTTATATTATTACCAAAAATTGCAATCACTAAATCAAACATTAATCATTAATGGCCTAAAAATTACTAATATGGAATACTAATTAAATGAATATGTATATTATGAAATAGCTATAAATCAAAAACATTACATTAATAATATAATATGGAAAGATATGTAAATATATACTTCCGAATTTAATATAAATATATAAATAAATAGTTAATTAGTTATTATGCAAGATAGTTTCTTTTATTATTAATATCATCGACATAAATTGTAAGAATTAAGTCACAAGACCCTAACCTATTAATAGGCCTATCTAAAATAAAACAAAAATCAATGATATAATAAGGATATATATGCTTCTTTTTATGCATTCATTTATTTCCATAGATGAGTTGGAATGAAGTTGCTTTATGATTGAACTTTCCTCTTTGCAAGTGAACTCTATTGGCAGATCACTGAGGGGGTATACTGGAAAACGGAGGACGAGCAGCAAGGGTTTCAAAAAGTTGCATAGGTAGATCCTAATGGAGGGTCGCAGAGGAGGGACCTCCACTCCCTCCTATAAGGATGTCGTAGCCAGCAGAGGTAAGACACCTCTGGAAAATGTCAGTGGATCTGCGGAGGAAGGAAATAGGAATAATGAAAAGGAGACAGATGGAACCAAAACTAAGGAAAACAATAGCACAAAAGACAAGGAGGAAGAAGAGAAAAGTCACGGAACAAGAGACAAAAAACAAAAGGGACCTTGTAAACCCAAAGCAGAGATCACTCCTAGAGTAGTTTTAAATGATCCTGCTCTGTAGGTGCATAAGGAACATCTGGGGAATTACGCCATCATCTGTAAATTCATGGGATTATGGTCGACTAAAAAAACTTTACAGACGTGGATCAAATATCACTGGAAACCCAAAGGGAGCATCAACCTACATCTTGGGTCAAAGGGATTCTTCACCGTAATATTCACAAACATCAAAGATAAAGATAGAGTATTTGAAGGAGGACCCTACTTTTATGCAGCAGTCAGCCTCTATATGTGGCCTTGGATGATGAACTTTGTCCCATAGTAGGAAAATTTCAATTCGGTACCAGTCTGGGTAAGGCTCTATTCTCTTGATTACTAGCAAACTGAATCACTAGCTGCCATAGGCAATAAACTAGGTCGTTTTGTCAAAGCTTCTAAAGCCACAAGAAAGGGGAAATATACATCCTTTGCAAGGATATGTGTGGAAACGGATCTATCAGGAGCTCTTCTGGATGAAGTTATCTTGGAAGTTTTTGATGAGTAATGGGTGCAAATAGTAAACTATGAGCACATCCCGTTCAGATGTCGTAGATGCCACGAACATGGACACTTATTCAGAGACTGCCCTCTGAGCAAAGCAGACAACAAGAGGAAGGCTAATACAATGAACGACACGGAAAGCTTTCATAAAGTGGTAAATAGAGGAAAAGGCACTAAAAAAGGGCCAAAGCAACAACATACTGAGAGGAAAAAGGTCGGTTAGAACAAGTTTCAAGTACTGGAAGAGAATGAAGAAATTAAAAAAGAATACCAAGCTATGGAGGAAGGTCCTAATGAAAAGGAGAAAGGAAAAGAAAACAATCAAACACAAGATATTGGTAATCAGAAAGAGACTATGATGGGTGAAGCAGATCTGGAGATGGATCAGGAAATGACCCTCAGTGAAATAGATCTGGAGGACCATGAGCTACAAGAAATTCTTGAAAAGGAACACCTAGATCTGGAAGGGTTCTTGATGTAGGGAACCACAAGAGGGATAGATTCATCGCCTCAAGAAGAATGCAATAGAATATAATAGTTGTTTTTATGGAAAACTCAGGAGAGGGGCTTGGATAAAGGAAAAACCATTGACAAGCAGGATTACAGAGGTGTGAAAACAATGAAATCAACTCCGAGATTAGCTACTAGAAATCCAGGAAAGAAGAGGGGCAGGAAAAAGCAGAATGAGCTCTTGATGGAGTGTGGAAAGTGAATGATAGATTCGAGTAAGATGAAATATCGAACCAGCTACTCCTTTACAAATCTTTAATAATGAAGTTCACTTCTTGGAATATTAGGGGTCTAGGTAGTAGAAGGAAACAAAGATTACTTAGTAATAGAATGAAACAAGTAGCATCAAATATGATCTTCAGCCAGGAAACTAAATCTTCCATTCAAAAAATAAAGTAGATTCACAACAAATGGCTCAATGGATTTGAGTTTGTGGAAGTCAAAGCAGAGAATACAGCAGGAGGCATTCTCATGCTTTGGAACCCCCAAAAAATTGGCATTATAGATGCAAAGGCATCTAGGGATTATTTATCAGTGGTCATTCAACCTGTGGGAGATAAGGAAACCTACCTGGTCAGGAACGTGTATGGTCCCTAAAGAATGGATGGTAAAATCAAGTTTCTAGACTCTCTGGAGGATCTCAGAGATAGACATGTAGGAATACCTTGGATCTTGGTGGGTGATTTCAATATGATCAAATCACTTTCGGAGAAAAAATAGGGAACCATAACTCTAAATAAAGACTCTTGGGCATTTCAAACCTTCATAGATAATATGAAACTAGTGGACATTGTAATGAGTAATGGTATTTTTACTTAGAACAATAAAAGAGGAGGAGAGTCTCAGGGGGCCTCCAAAGTAGACAGATTCATAATCTCAGAGGATATTATGCTCAAGGACAAGGAAATAGTAGCAAAAGTTCTCCCCTTTGGAGGCTCTGATCACTGGCCAATTCAACTGGAGATTCAGGGCATTGTTACTCTCAAGAATAGACCTTTTAGATTTGAAAATATTTGGCTTCCCACCTAGATTTCATCAACAACATAGCAAACTGGAGGTCAGAAGATTTGAATATTCAGGGCACAAGAATGTTCCTTCTTCAAAAAAGGCTAAAACATATCAAGCTCAAACTCAAAGAGTGGAACAGGAATGAATATGGAAATATTTTTGAAGCAAAAAAATTTGTGCAGGAACTCAACCAAACCCTTATCATGGAGGGTTTTGATAAATATAGAAGTGATCAAGCCACCAAATATCACCAAGGATGGGAGAACTTATGTAAACAAGAGGAGATATTTTGGAGACAAAAATCTAGAGTTCAATGGCTAAAAGAAGGAGAATGTAACACCAGATTTTCCACAGATCCACCATGGCGAAGAGAGCTCACAATAGGATTTCTTCGATCAAGAATGAGGAAGGTAACCTTCTCAACTCTCATGAAGAAATAGAAGCAGTTCTAGTTCAGCACTTTCATGGTATTGCAAAGAACCTGTTCAGATAGAGAACACTACATCAGGGATTTAACAAGACATATACCTAAGCTGGTATCCATAGAGGAAAATTTCTACCTCTATAGACCAGTGACTGAAGAGGAGGTTAGTGAGGTCTTAAAAGAAATGAAAAATGGTGAGGCACCAGGCCCAGATGGATTGAATGTAGATTTCTTCAAAGCTTGCTGGGATATAGTCAAACAAGACATTCTGAATGTAGTTGAAGATTCCAGGAGGGATAGAACCATTTTGAAGGTGCTTAATACCACCTTTATTTCCCTTATCCCTAAACAGGAATTAGCTCAAACTCCTGATAGGTTTAGACCCATAGCCTTGTGAAATATGGTCTACAAGATAATATCCAAAGTTGTGGTCAATAGAATCAAACCTCTTCTTCCTACTCTGGTGTCGGTGGAACAATCTGGATATATGGAAGGTAGGAAAATCCTCAACAACATCATTCAAGCTCATGAGGTGGTGCACTCATTGATTATCAATAGGAAGGCTGGAATCATCATGCAATTGGATATAGCCAAAGCTTATGATAAGATGAATTTGACTTATATCAGGAAAGTTCTCATTGCTTTTGGGTTTGATCACAACTGGATTAGATGGGTAATGACCCTAGTTACTTCTCCCAGCTTTTCAATTCTTGTTAATGGATCTCCCTCAGAGACTTTTGTTCCTTCAAGAGGCCTCAGGCAGGGAGATCAACTCTCTCCCTTTCTCTTTATACTCATGATGGAAGGGCTCGGTCGATCTATCAATCATGTTAAAGTAATTGGTAAAGTCAAAGCTCTCCAACTTTCTGAAAATGGACAGGCCTTGACTCATCAACAATTTGTGGATGATACCATGCTGCAGAGAATCCGCACGATCAAAGAAGCTCTTTCTTACAAACAAATCCTGAGAGACTTTGCCATGGCTTCAGGTATGGAAGTTAATCTCTCCAAATCTAAGATTTTTTTCTTTAATACTCATATTTCTATTCAGAGAAATATATCAAGAATTTTGAGCTTTCAAAGGGAGATCCTTCCTTCAAAATATTTGGGAGTTCCTCTAACTGCCAAACCTTTACACAAGAGCATCTCGGAGCCAATGATTAACAAATTGCAAGATAAAATCAGGAAATGGACTATTAGGTCTTTAAACTTGGCTGGTAGGTTGGTGCTCACCAAGGCTGTCCTGCAATAAATCCCAGTCTTCATGCTATCAACTCTCCCAACACCAAAAGAAGTTATGCAACAATTCAGAACCATACAAAGAGACTTTCTTTGGGGCAAGGGAGAAGAAACAAAGAAATGGGCCTTGGTAGCATGGGAAAAAATCTGCAAACCTAAAAACCCTAGAGGGCTTGGATTGGATGATCCTGAGATTCTAAGCAATGTTTTGGGACCAAAATTATGGTGGCGATGGGTAAAAAACCCAGAGGCTCAATGGGCTATTATTTGGAAATAAAAATATGCCAATAGTTGGCAAAATAATGATCTCATAAGCATGTCTGGAAATATAAAGGGCTCACACATTTGGAATAAAGCTTGGGAGAACCGAGGCTTAGTTCAAGATAACAGCTTCTGGGAAATTAGAGAGGGAGATCTACCTCTTTTCTGGCAGGATAAATGGCAACAAGAACTTATATTGTTAAGAGAAGATTTGAGGGACCTCAAGGAAGATATAGATACTAAAGGGTTATTTAAAGTAAAGGACTTTCCGGACCAAATCAACAGCATGGGAAAATGGAGAACCTGGAGGAACTTTGATTTTCAGGAAGATAGCCCTAAAAGCTAAAGCAGAGACACTAATAAAAATGTTAGATCAAAGGAAGATTTGATATCAGAGGGGCAAGACCAATTGAGATGGGGCAACAATAATGAGGGTACTTTTAATATTAAGGAGGCAAAACTCATTCTCCTTAACCTGATTTCCCAGGCTCCGGATAGGATTTGGTAAGAACTATGGAGACATCAAGGATGGATAAAAATTAAACTCTTCATGTTGTTGGTTTAGCATAGGAAAATTCTGACTTGGGATAATATTAGGAAGAGAGGTGTCCTGGGGCCTTCCAGATGTCAGCTCTGTGAAGCCCAAGAGGAAACAATGGAGCACCTTCTCAACAATTGCATTTTCACCTCCAGGTTGTGGGACACTTTGCCACCATTTTCCAATAGACTGATAGGGACAAAGAGAGTATCATCAACACCCTAAACAAATGGAGAAGAAAATTTTTAGATAATGAAGTTCTCGGCTCAGCATGGGCTGTCACACAAAGCTTCATTATTTGGAATGTCTGGAAAGAAAGGAACAATAGAATCTTCAAGAATGAAAAGAGGCCATCCCAATGCCATTTTGAGCAGATCTTAAAACAACTCAAGGAAACAGTCGACACTATGGTGTGTAATCTCCCCAAGAACCCACCTTTTGCAGCAAAATTGAGAATTCTCAGAGAGTTGGGTTTGCAAGAGCTTATTCCTCAGGGTTTGGATAGGAGGGTAATATCCATGGAATATGAGCAAGATTTCTGGCATCCTCCCCCTAAGGGTTTTTTGAAATACAACATTGATGGGGCTTCAAAAGGCAACCTGGGCACTACTGGTTATGGAGGGGTGTTAAGGGATGAGAATGGGAGTATCCTTTTCATCTTCTATTGTCATTTAGGAAGATCCAACAACAACATGGCTAAATTAATGGCCATGGAGCAGTGTTTAGATTTCCTGGAACAAGACAACTGCCAAAATGTGATTGTTGAAGTTGATTCTGAGTTAATCATTAAATCGGTTAAGAGAATCAGTTGGGGTACAAAGCCGGAAAAGATTGCAAGAAATTGTCGGCTGATCTAGGGCTTTCAACTGATTCAGCATCACCTCCAGAGCCTTCGTACAGTTAGCTTTAAACATGTATGAAGAATAACCAATAAATTGGTGGATATTCTAGCCAATCAAGGAGTGATCAGCATAGAGCATATGGTTGGGATGAGCTCGCAACAGCTGCCTCAATGCAGGTTAAAGGCGAATTGGCATGATCAGGCAGATGAAGATAGTATCATGTTTCAGAGCAGAGCCATGGTGATGGAATCTAGTTGATTCAGGTGCATGATGTTTATCGGTTTTTCTAATATCAGGTCTTCAGTGGGTTGCAGGCCAATCCCGACCTTTGTTACTCGGGTTGGTACTTTTTTAGCAGATCCAGGTGGTAGCCAATCGGATGGCTCTGGTTCTTGGAAGAGAGGCAAGATGGCGGGTGTTTCTTATTTCTTAGGTTATGGAGGAAAAGAAATTGCGAAAGATCGGAATCCGGGTACTCTCGGTGGCCTCGAAACCATGGGTTTTCCGGCTTCGATTGCTTCACCGGGTTTGGGGCGGTTTTCCAGTGATCTGGGGCCTTACAAGCGGGAAATGGTTTTTCCGATTTTGAAGAGATTCCATTCAGTAGGCTACACATGGCAGTGGGGTCGGATAGAATATTGCCCTCATCACGCGCTATTGTTTGGTCATGTTGGCCGGTGTGATATGGTCCTCAGTCGTTGGATCAAGCGAGGCGGATCTATAGATGGGATTGATCGAGCTTGCTGGTGGTCCATGTGGGTAAGCATCGCACTTCTTAGTGTTGCGAAACTGACCATAGCCGTTGGATCGGGGGAGGAGGTTCAACGGTGGAGATTAAAGATGCAAGTTAGGGAGATAGCGGGAGATGCTAATGCCTTTTATTCTTGGCGGGATGCTAAAAGTTCTAGGTCGTATGCAAAATGTTTTGGGATGCTCTGCAGATTCGCGGGTTTGTGGGCTTTTTCGGACTTGATTTCCGCTTAGACCGATACTTTGGTTCCTCTTCGGGTCTGTTGTCAGCTTCAGCTTTGTCTTGTTCTTAAGAGTTTAGAGGTTTGGTCTGTAAGGGTAGGGGCTTTTGCCTCGGGCCTGTTTCCTATTTGTAGTTGGTTTCTTCCTTGGTCCACAACTTCTCAAGGAATAATGTAAATTACATATTTTATTATTGAAAAAGAAGTCTGGCTCTTGCATTAGCAAAAAAAGAATGTATATATATATATATATATATATATATATTATATATTACTAAATAAACATATATGCATATTATGAAATAGCTATATATCAAATATCTTAATCATAATATAATATGAAATAATATGGAAATATATACTTTCCGAATTAAATATATAAATAAATAGTTAATTAGTTATTAAAAGTGATTGGTAATAAGATTTTTATTATTACAAATAATATTATTAATAAAGAGAAATCATAGTAAATAATATTACTAAAAGATTATAACTACTAGTTTGGTTTAAAGAGTCCGTTATGAATAAAATAAAAATGATTCTATAATAAGAAATAATGGTTCAAAGTAATAAGTAAATTTATTATAAATAATATTGATAAATATATAGAAAGAAATTGTTCAAAATAACTTTATTAAAAAGGAAAAAATAAATATAAAAAAGATTGATTATAATAATATTCCAAAACAAGACATAGAAAGAAAGAAACAAATAAAAATTATCCATGGTGCCTTGAATGAATGGAAGGTGCACTACAAAAAATTGATCTTTGGGATTATTACTCTTCTTAGGACGTCTTTTTTCCTTAAGGAAGGCTTTAAGACACTAGGACATGCTATAACATTAAAAACCTTAATGAGGTGGGTTTTTCCATCTTTGAGGTGATTTTCATCAGAAACTCATAACACTCAAGCGGCTAAGGTGTTGAGAACACCGAGATTTTGAGCAGGGAAATGATGCAAATTTGCATGAAGATATTTCTATGTGTGAGGTTTCTTCCGAAATAACTCATGAGAGAGAGAAAGAACTGTCAACCATAGTTACCAAGTTCGGCCGTACCGGAAAAAAAAATTAGGAAATTCGCCGGTTCGTTCGGTATGGCCAATAATTCGCCATTTTTCAGTTCGGTACGGTACGGGGCAGCGTTGAATGTTTTGGGTCAAAATTTTTATCAGTAATGTCGAGCGTGCCACTATGCTGCACATTGTATAGAACAATGAATAGAGTAAGTAAATCAATTTTACCGGTGGAAATTTTACAATTGAAAAATAATGCAGGAAAATTTATAGTTGAAAAATAATGCAGCAATCCTTAATAATGCAACAATCCTTAATACAACAATGAATAGAGTAAGTAAATCAATTTTACCGGTGGAAATTTTACAATTGAAAAATAATGCAGGAAAATTTACAATTGAAAAATAATGCAGCAATCCTTAATAATGCAGCAATCCTTAATATTAATTTTTTTTACTTTTTATAATATTTTTATAGGGGTAATATACGAGGAAATTCGGAAAATATAAACAATAATTTTTATAAAAAACAAAATAAAAACAATAATTTTTATATTACACAATAAAACCAATTTCTATTAAATTTTTCTATAAAATGCTAAATATTGTTAACAATTTGGTTAGAAAATTGATTATTTTAATCTTAGTTTGATTTATTTTATCATATATTATTTACAAATTATTTTTGGACATAATATGGTATAATCCAAAACAAATTGCTAATACTAAAATGTAAATTTTTTATTGAATAATTAATTTTCTTAAAAATAATCAATATTGCCATGACATTAAATAACATAAATAGCTCCTATGTACATAGAGGCATCATGTGACTCAATTCTTTTAAATGAGAGGTGAGTTAGCAATTTTATATAATTGCAACTAAAAAAAATATAACTTCTATCTTAATAAAGATTATGAAATAATAAATTGGTTGCAAATTGGTACCTCCTTTATATAAAACAAAAAACCTAATTTCTATATTTGAAAAAAATTATAAATGGAAAAATTTTAGTGTTAAATGGATAACTAATTAGTAATTTCCATATAATGGCAAATTGCAAAAAAACAAGGATAACATCTATCTTAAAAATAATTGTAAAATAGTAAGTTCTTTGCAAATTGGTAATTCTTATAAAAAACAAAAACCATAACTTCTATATTGGAAAAAATTATAAAATGACAAATTTAAGTGTTAAATGGATAACTCCAAAAAAAAATAGAAAAATGATAAATTAACATTAGAAAAAATTATAAAATATATAAAATGGTAAACTTTCAAATCCACAACTTTCATACAAAAAAAATAGAAAAACAGTAACTTCTATATTACAAAGAATTATAAAATGGCAAATTGAGTTTACAATGGATAAGGCTTGTGAAAAAATAGAAAAAAACAAAAAAGATAAATCCAATATTAAAAAAACAATAAAAAATAGAAAATGGAAACCTTAGTTGCACTTGTAAATGCATAACTCATATACAAAAGCATAGAAAAATGATAACTTCTATATTACAAAAAGTTATGAAGATAAGTTTGCACTTGTGAATAAAAGAAATAGGAAAACAATAACTTCTATATTACAAAAAAATATAAAATGGCAAATTTCAGTTTCAAATGGATAACTCTAATGAAAAATAGTAAAATGATAAATCCAATATTAAAAAATACATATAAAAAGTATAAAATGGGAAAGCTTAGTTGCAAATCCATAACTCCTATACAAAAGTATAGAAAAATGGCAACTTCTATATTACAAAAAATATAAAATCAGAAATTGCATTTACCTAAGATAATTGTGCACTTGTGAATAAAATAAATGATAATAAAGGTAAGTTTCGCTTAAAATAATAATTAAATTTACATGAAAAAGCTATAAAATAGTAATAAAGATAAAGTTGCACTGTGAATAGAATAGAATAGAAAGTAAATTTACATTTTAAATTTTATAAAATAATAAAATAATAAATAACATGTAAAAATTTATGTAGTTACAAATGGTATAGTAAGATTGGTATGCTTAAGAAATTTGCATGCTACATGTTTTATATAAAAAACAATAAACTAAATTTACATGTTCAGTTTTACATTAAAGTTTGGTATAAAATTATAAGTTTGCACATGTATTTTTTTTTCATATTAAATTTAAATTATGACAGAGAAGGTAAGTTCTATTTTTTTAAAATTGCAATAAAACTAGTTTACCAACTAATCTTGTTTTTTGGAAACCTTCTACAAGTAATTAGAATTAAAATGGAATTATGTCTTAATGTAGTAGAAAAGTATACTTAGAAATTATAATTAAAAACTTATTCCCTTCCATAAAGAATTCTTGGTCAAATTAGTAGCAAAACAGAGTTAGAATTAAGAATTTGTTCTCTTTCAACAAAGAATTTTGGATCAATGCATGTACCAAACACTTTTGGAATATAGGGAATTGTAAGTTTTATATTAAAAAATGCAAATATATTTAAATCACATTTTTGTTTTTATTCTTATAATTTTTTTATGATATCTACTACCAGGTTGGAGTATAGTGATTACCTGGATTGCATTTCATTGCAAAGCAAGGATACTGGATTGCATTCCATTGCAAAACAAGGATCAATGGTGTGGAATTCAAATAGAGGGGCTCATTTCCCTTAGTCAACCAAAAAGGTTGGGCACTGCCACATATTGTGTAATAAATTGGATAAGATAGGACACATAACAAATTGAAATTAAATGAAAACTATTATTTGTTATTTGTGATCAAATATTTTGTCTTTGCTGTTAATAGACATGTGAATATTTGAAATTTTTCTTGGCCATATTTGCAATTTTCTACTAGATTTCTAGGAATTGTTGCGTTTTAGTTTCACTTAGACTGCCATGTTTTTAATTCAACTATAAGTAATCTCATATGTAGGCTTCTATGCATTGTCTCTTTTGTATTCTCTATAGTTTGATATTTTTTGTTTTTCAAAATATGTACAAATATAGTTCAGTGAATTTGACTGATTTTTTTTCTTGCGAACAGGATACTTGGAGACCCTCTAAAGGAAATTGATGGCACCTAGATCAAAACTTCCTGAATGGAAATATCTTGAAAGAAAAAATGATGGAAAAATTTATTGCAAGTTCTGCAATAATACTTGTGGGACATCAGTGACTCGAGCAAGAGATCATTTGCTTGGCATTGTGGGTGGAACTGGTGGAGGAGTGGCAGCATGTACTAAAATTGATGAAGATGTGAAGAAACGTTTAAGTGAAGAAGTCAATGCTCATAAGCAAGGAAAGGTAGTCCAAGAAGCAAGAAAAAAAAGAACACAAGATACGCTCATGGGAAGAGAAAATGTTATTAATTCAACACCAAGCTCTTTCTTACCATTTGTGGCATCTACAACATCTTCTATGCCATATGGATCACAAAGAGAACCTACTTTACCAGACGTTGATCCAACACAACAAACATTGGAGAAAGCTTGGAAGCCATTGGAGCGAAATGAGGTAGATGATGCAGTTTATGATTTTTTCATTGGTTTTAATATCTCTTTCAACACTATCAGAAGCTCATTATTTCATGATATGTTAAAAAAGATTGGCCATTTTGGTCCCTCATATGTTCTTCCCAGCTATGAAAGTCTTAGGACCAAAGGAATTGATAGGAGCAAACAAAGAATAGAGGAAAGAGTTAAACCAATAAGGGATTCATGGGCTATTTCTGGATGTACTTTAGTTAGTGATGGTTGGACTGATCGCCAGTCTAGACCTCTCGTGAACACACTTGCTTGTTGTCCTCAGGGAGTGATCCATTTGTCTACTATTAATTGTATGGACAAAACAAAGACTGCTGAATATTTATTTCAGATACTAAAGGACACCATATTATCTATAGGAGAGGACAACGTAGTCCAAGTTGTCACTGATAATGCATCCAATTGTGTTCGTGCTGGTGAGCTATTGATGGAGCATTTCCCTAAGTTGTTTTGGACACCTTGTGCAGCACATTGTATTGATCTAGCCCTTCATGACATTGGTAAAATAGGTTGGGTGCAAGTAAACATATCTCAAGCAAGACAACTGGTCAAATTCATTCTTAACCATCGATTGAGTTTGAGTATATTTAGAAAATACAAAACCAGGAATCTACTGAGACCAGGTGACACTAGATTTGCCACCCATTTTATTGCACTGCAAAGGGTGGTAGAGCAAAAAGCTGCATTACGATCATTTGTATGCAATGAAGAGTGGGTGAACTCTCCTTTGTCAAGGTCAGAAGGTGGTAAACTAATAGAGAAAACAATCTTCAATGAAATGTTTTGGTCATGTGCAGAAAAAATCATCTCTATTTGTGAGCCTATTGTACAAATATTGAGGATGGTGGATTCTAATGCTGCATGTATGGGTTTTGTATATGAAGGAATGGATAGGGTAAGAGAACACATATCATTGGTATGTAAGAATGATAGTTCAGTATATAATCCAATATGGAGAATTGTGGAAAAAAGGTGGTGTATGTTGCATACGCCATTATATGCTGCGGGGCTTTTTCTAGCACCTAATTACTTTCACGTTCCTAAGGATAGAGATATCATGGAGGGATTTTATAATTGCATGGAGAGGATGTATCATGATCCTGAGATACAATATAAAATACGAATACAATCAATATCATATAGGCAAGGGACTGGTCATGCTTTCACTACAGCTAGGGCACTACGAGATATGCACCATCCAGAGGTCACCCCTGCTCAATGGTGGTTTCTCCATGGATATGAGACACGTCAACTACAAACATTTGCTGTCAAGGTGTTGAGTGAAGTATGTAGGCATCATAATTATTTATACTTTGTATGTATATTTGCAAATTATTCAATGTAAATTATTATACTAATATAATATTATTTTCATGTAAAAAAATAGGTCACTAGTGCATCAGCATGTGAAAGGAGTTGGAGCACTCATGAGTTCATCCATAGTAAGAAAAGAAACCATTTAGGAGCTAGCAAATTGGCAGATTTGGCTAGCATTCATTGCAATTTACACTTGTGGCTGAAGTCTTTGGAGGGGAAGAAAACAACTTCAAATATAGTACGAGAGGTTCCCCCTATTTTTAATGCATCTAGTGCAACCTCACAAGCACCAATTGTGGGATCCTCTTCTACATCCACACATCACATCAATGAGAATGATGTCTTGCTCAGAGATATTATAGATGAGAGTGCTAGTAGTGATAATGACTCTCTCATGAGTGAATACACTGATGTGGATGAGGACAATGGAGATGAGATGACCTACACACCTTAAGATAATTTTGGCCCTTCATTTATGGTAGTGACCATAAATTTTTTATTTCTATTAGCATTTTGTATAAGCACATAAGTCTTAAACTATGTTTTAACTTTTTGACTTATATGATTGAATTGTTCTAGTTTGACATATTATATTCTTAGTTACTTTTACTGCATTATTTTATAAGGTTTAAAGGTGTTTATTTTATAAGCAACATTGTTTTTTAACTATAATACAAAATGAGCATGAAGTAAATGATCTAAATTCATATTTGAATATTAAATTGGATATCATTGTTGTTGTCTTTCAAGAAGATTCTCTAGAAGTTTGTAGATATCTACAAAAAAAACCCTTTAAGAGTTGTATCAATGTTTGTAGAGGGCATGTACATTTTCAAATAGATCTATTTAGTGTTTTAGAGATAAATTTCATGGTATTTAGAGATCACTTAAATCATAATTTTAATATCCAATATCTCAATTTTTACATTGAACTCTAGTTTTGGGTGTTGTGACTCATATTATTAGATTTTACTTTTACATGTTTTTCTAGTCTACAATAATAATTAATTTGAGGCATTTTGATCTTCATTACTTCTAAGCCGTTTTAGAGAGAAGGGGTCTATAACATTTTAGATAGGAGAAATTAACATTGGAAATAAGTAAACATAAATATACTTGGCAGAGAAAGATTTAATGAATTTTCATATAATGATTGTTTATTTGAATTAAAAAAATAAAAAAATAAAAATTAAGTATATGTAAGATATATAATGTCGAATTTTTTCCGTATTGAATTTTATTGCATCGAATTTATTCCGTATCGAATCGAATTCGAATTCGAATTTGGTAACTATGCTGTCAACCTTTTTTGAAAAAGGAACATCAAGAAAAAGAAGGTTACCATCAACTTCACATTCCATAGTGAACTTTGAAATTTATGGAATTAGATGGGTTGTTAAGATGTTAAGAAGGCTTTGGATTTAAAGTTCTCCGTGGAAATATTAGCCACCACTGAAAAAGGGTGAACCCATAGCAACACCACAAATTTTCTGATAAAACTCCCATTCGAAACTAAAGAAGTTAGAAATGAGACAAATTTTAACTAAATAAGCAGTTTCAAGATAAATACGATTGATGAATTCAATGGCCTCATGCTTTCCTAGATAGTTTGGCCAGATAATGTAGTGGAAAGACCAAACTACTCGGTGGATATATTGCAGAAAAAGTTGTCCCATGACTCGTCGATGCTATGTGGATTGGCTTCCCATGCCGTTTGTAGCTCCTCAATGTAGACATTTGACGTGTTCGCCAGAAAGTTGTCTGTCAATCATTGTGCAACAACGACTTGTTGTGAAACGTGAATTTTTGGACCAGTTGTCACGACTCTTAGCAGTTTAGTTTAGGGAAAGCGTTGCAGAAATGCCAACATTTGTTGGGTGTTCAAGCTCCTCGAAAGACCAGTTTCCATGAGTCTCAGCGCTTGGAATGCGTGGTTCGCAGTTTTGATTTTGAGCCTTGTCTAAATTGTTGTTGACAGCCTCTACCAAGGAATAGCGGAAGTAGGTTGGAGTTACCTTGCATATAAATAACCTGGAACGTGTGTTGGCATCATTCTATAAAGTTGCTTTGCATTTTGACCAGGTGTGCAATGTCGTTTCCAAGGACCACACCGACTAGATTAGTGCTAATTACCTTCTATGATATGTGTGTTGTTCGATCCCTATGAAACTATAGCAAGTTTTAAAAGAGTTTCGATATATATGTATGGCCTTCCACATCCATAGAAAATGAATGAAAATGTCACGTACCATATCTTATTTTTCTAACATCTTTTTTAAGAACTCTGTATTCTTATCCTTAATCGTATGCTGATTAATAGCCAAATTTTCATAAATATCTGCAATTTAGTCAAATGAGATACAATTTGTATATGTTTTTCACCTCTAATTGACCCATTTTCAACCATTTAAGCTCCCTGTACCGATGCGTTTCCTGACTGGACTAAGAGCATAACAAAGCTGTTAGAGAAATCTTTTTATTATAGAAATCTTGCTATTGTTGGGATTAGGAAATCTTTCCTTATTGCAGATTTTTATTGCAGATTCCCGGAATATTTGAGAATCTAACAGACATGGGCATGGTCAATTTTTTTACCACACTTATGTTCATCAAAAATATTCCGAGAATCTGCAATCAACTTAAGAATAGCTCCCTATCAGTGTCTTCGAAATTAAGGTGAATGATGAGAAGTAATTTTTTTTTTTTAATAAATAAATATTTCTTTTATATACTTGGTTTCATAGGGCGTAGACTAGTGATTTTAGTTCAAGAGATATAAATCGAGTACCGGGTAGTCGAAATTAAGGTGAATGAGGAGAAGTAAATTTTTTTTTTAATAAATAAATATTTCTTTTATATACTTGGTTTCATAGGGCGTAGACTAGTGATTTTAGTTCAAGAGATATAAATCGAGTACCGGGTAGTATGTAATTATTTTAATGTCTAGTCACTTTTGTTGCCGCATATATATTTTTTCATGCTTACTACATGAATCAATATATGTTATTCAATATGAATTCTTTTCTTTGTTAATGATTTCACTTTTAATAATGTAAACAAAAAAATGGATTCATATATATACAGTCATTATGAATCCATATATTCATTAGTAGTGTAAGCAGTGAATTCGTTCGAAGAAGGAAAGTCGTGATTGTCTTTCGTAAGTTTGTATCTCTATTGATTTCTATTGTATCAATAACAAAGATCTGAAGTAGTCGCATATGATACCTATATTTCTAATTTGTTCGTGAATTTGTTGATATGTTGAAATTTCTATGCTTACAATTCATGTAACAACATTAAAAATTTTCAGGTTGCGGTTGTTTTCTTTTTTCTAATTATCTTTTTAGTTTAATCAAATGCAAGAGTAGTTGATACTAAATTTTTTACATTTAAACTGTTAAAATATATAATTTCACCAACCGCGCGGACGGGTCAGCAGTCAACGGAGAAAATCACCACAGGAAATTTAACCCGCCGGATATCATATTGCACCACCCTTCAACAAAAGGCAGTTTCCGTGCAACGAGCTCCGATGCAATTGGGAGCTGACAACTGTCCAAGCAGTGATGCTGGCCTGACATCAGCACTGACAATCCATCGGAAGGTAACTTGTGGTCAACTCACCCCTTCCGATATTGTTCTCACCCGTCGATTTACCTCAAGCATTTACGTCCGTTGATTTATCAAGTTGCACGATGGGTTAAAGGGCTGTCAGAAAAGTCTTCCGATACGCATCCTCCTCCGTTTGATTAAAGCATTCTCTCTCCACCGTTCGATTTCAAGGAAAGTACACGGGGGTTTGATTAAAACATTTAATGAACCGTGGACCATATCCCATACCTTATATTAAAAACATTGTCATGTTTTTGGTAATGCGTTAAATGTTTTTACGGCGAATTTAATAAGTAGTATGGGCAAAGTATGTCGTAAATTTATTTTTAATATATGTTTCAAAAAAAGCGTTGACCCATTTTTGTGATGTGAAAAAAAAACGCACGGGGATTAAAATGTAATGTAATTGTAATATGTTATTGCAAGAGTAGTTTTTGGTGTGAGGTGCAGCAAGCAAAAACAGAGGGTCCGCAGCACCCGTGAAAAACCAGAGAGTTAATTTTGTATTGCAGGGATGAATGCACAGATGTGCTAAAATTATTTTGGGTCTGTAATGTAAAAGGGATTTTCATGCAACAGAGTAAAAATGTTGTCTTGGTGATGTAAAAAGAAAAAGAATGCACAGCAGTGCAGGAAGAGGAGAAGTAAATGAAAATCAGTGGCTTGTTTTGTTCCAAATCCATGAGTTGTTTCACACAGGTGAAAAGGTAAATCCGTAACTCCCTGTAAGTTTTGTTTTCACACAGCAGTGAATGTAAATGAAATATTTACACACAGTGGTGTAAAATTTCATAGGAGGCAGAGTAACTTAGGTGAAAATGTTTTGGTGAATCCCTCTGAGTGAAAGAGGATGAATATGTAAATGTTTTTGTTTAATGAATGGAAATTTTATGGTGGTCAAATACTCTGTCCTGTGTAATTATTTTTAAAAAGACTTCTCTGTGTAAAAGATCCTGGAGCAAAGCAAACAGAGCATAGGCTCTGTGTTTTATATTTTGATGGTTTTGGTATTTATCCATCACAAACAGCAGTAAAAATACCCAACAGTGGTATCAGAGCAGGCTTAGGCTCTTTGTAGGTGACAAAGAAGCTGAAGGGAGGAGTCTTTTGGTTGCAACAGTCAGTTGTTTCAAGACATACAGTCAAGAAGTTGAAGCATAGCTGAGGATGCAAGGAATGGCCAGCACAAGCACTGGTATGGGTATGTTTAACACCCAGCTCCCACAGTTCAATGGGAAGAACTATGA
>APFE031266656.1:34358-61809 GCA_000404065.3 Pinus taeda | reverse complement strand
GGAGCTGGTAGATGCTGTAATCTGATTTTCAACATAATTGTTGATTCTGGTGATGTATTGTTCAAAGGACAACAATTTTCCAGTACCAATCACTAGGCTGGGCAATCCTCTATCTTGCAGTGCTGTTATTTTTGTCCTGAAATCATTTATTTCTACCTGCATATCCTGACATTTCCTTTCCAGAGTCTGTGTGAAATTTCTCAAGGTCAGCACTTTCTTTGTTGTTAGGATAGTGTCTGTTCGACTGTTAATATCTAGTGCTACCAATTCTTCCTTAGTGTGAGTATTCAGGAAATGGATCATCTTGTTAGCCTGCTCAGGCATGATCCCCAATGCTGCTCTGGCCTTCTGAATATCAATTTGGGCTATGCCTATTAATTCAATTTGCTCATGTATGGCCTTTATTGATCGCCTTTGGTCATTGATTGATTGGCCAATTTTTTGGCCCACAAAATCTTTTTAATCTCAGCCAGAGTTTTGTCTAGAAGCAGTTCTTTTTCTAAGGCTTTTACTATGGTCTCTAGGGCTTTTATTTCCCTTTGCTTCTCGGCCACTGTCATTTTAGAATTGTCATAACTGGCCTCTAGTTTGGCCAATCTTTCTTTGGCCTCATTTATTTCTGTCACTTGAATTTCAAGCTCCTTGACAGCTTTCATTAAGTCCTCCATGCTCATACAGGATTCAAGTGTTGTTGTTGTCGCTGCTATTGCATCTGTAGTTGATGTAGCTATTGTAGGTGCTGGAATGGCAGGAGGGGCTGCTGTTATTTGTGTAAGTGGAGCAGGGCCAAGAGTTGTAGATGTTTGAGGGGGTTGGGAGGTTAACTCCCCTTGCTTGTCTTGCAAGGCCTTCTCCAATTCTGCCTCCATCTGTAGTATTCTCTGATTCATCTTTAGAAGCAGATCCATAGTCTCATCAACCTTTTTTTCTTGTGCAAGTTCTGTTGTTTGAGGGTGAATGGTTGGAGGCAGCTTTGCCTGCTTTCTGAGTGCAACAATATCATCCTCCTTTTTCTTCATAAGGGCCTTGATACCCTTTGGATGCTTAGGATCATGTCCTAGATCAATAATTATGTCTTCCAAAGTTTTAATCCGATTGTCCTTAGCAATGGAAGACATCCTTTCCAAATCTAGTTGTGTATTTGTATTTTTCAGTGATTCTTTTAACTGATGGGCCAGCATGGCCCTGTCTGCAAGTGTGGCATAAACCATTTCCCCTGTTTTCTTGTGCAGTTCAATTTGATCCATGGGATGTATGTCCTTGGAGAGGACCTCTAGATTTTTCTTTGTGTAGTCTACAGATGATTTGGGGTTTGGAACCTTAGGCTTAAAATGAGTCAAAATCATCTTGTCCTCCTTGATATCATATGCTACCATCAATCTTTGTTGCTTGGAGGGTGTTGTCTTCAAGAATTGATCGTAAAGTTGTACTCTCAAAAGTTCATTTTTTGCCTTAATTTCCATAAAAGTTCCTTTGATACCAGCTAGTTGCTTGCCCTGCTGCCTGGAAGAGGACACTTCTGTACTTTGTTGCATACCTTGTTCCTACTGAAATGAGCTGGTAGAAGTTTGTTGGCTGGACTCTTTTTCTCTGCTTTGGCTCTCTACCCTTTCTTCACTAATGTGTTCTTTAGTCTGAGGGTCAATTCTTAGCCTCTTGGCCTCTGGTTTCTGTGTTGACCCACTAGGAGGTGTGGGCTCCTCTCTATCCCGTTTTCTACCTCTCTCTTCATTGAGAGGAGTTTGCAAGACTGGAATTTGGGATGTTTCAGTTTGCTGTGGAAGGGCTTGCCCTTGACTTTGATCTTTGGAAGTGCTGGGCTGCTGCTATGTTTGCTACTGTGCATCCATCACTTCTTTTCCCTTTGCTGTAACTGTTGTTGTTGTAGATTCCTGTTGGACGGTCTGTGCGGCCGTAGCAGTGGATGTGCCTTCTCTGACTTGGATTGGTAGCTTGAATGTCACCTGGTGAAAAGAATCCAAGTCAAGAGCTTTTTCTAAATCTTTTACAGTTTTCTCCATTACCTCTTCTTGAGTAAATTCCTCAACTAATGTCCCTGGCACACATTCATCTTGGTTGGCATAATGTTCAATTTGTGGATATGGACATTTCTTATAGGCTAACAACCTATATTTGACTCTTCTAGCTTGCAGAATTTTATGTAGGTAAATTGGAGAAAAATGGCAAAAACAGGGGTGAAATAGGTTAACTGTGGGCAAGTACCTGGTGTTTACAGCTCCGAGGACGTTGAACTGGTGCAATGGTGAGTAACTGACTTGAATTCGCAGGTGGTGGTAGCTCGAATAATCAAATTCCGAGTTTGGGAGCAAATTGTCGTAAACAGCATGCACAGCGCTCCGGAAATAAGTCGTGAAAATGACATAAAACGGCCCTTTCACATGGTTTTATGCGAAATTGGTGCTTTTTGGCGCTTTTCAACGATGACGTCAGCATGAATTCATCGGTGGGTCCCAAGTACGGCAGGATGACATGGCGGCTGACGAGGATGGCAACGTGGCGGTGACACGGTGGCAGGGCGTGGACGTGGGTGGATGACGTGGAGTAGCGGCGGGGAACCCGGGCGGAGACGTCAGAGCTGACGTAGTGCTGACGTTAATGGGTGGAGGGTGGTATCCGGTATTCCCTGCACCACCCTTGGGTCATAAGTGGTATAAGGGGGGGCGGGGGTCCGAACACCCCGGGAAGGTGACGTGTGGTGGTGGTACAACGGTGAAACTGCCAATCCCCCGGACGCTAAACCTCCGCCTCTTCTCTGGTGAAAACGACCGCCCACCCTTGGATCCGGAGGGCTGATCATCGGACGGCTGGCGGGGGACACCTGGTGGTGGCAGGTTAAGGCACGGGACCCGCCCGTTGGGTAATAAAAAATGTGAGTGGGGGGTGGGTTTAGACTTAGGCTTAGTGAGGTTTTAATGTAAATGCGCCCGTCTATATTTAATTCAACATAGAAATATAACCTTGGAACATTAGCACGGGGCAACATGGTTACTTGATTTTCAACGAAGGATTTTAATCAAATCCCATTGTTTTCTAGGGCAGTGGAGGGTTAATACTAGTCCCGAGTGGACTAAGTATTCCCCAGGACATGACTTATATATAACTATATTGCTAGGGGGTGGGGTACTAAATAGATTTTTGGGATTTTATATAGTTTTTGTAGAATTAGGGAAGGGGAACAATGCTTAAGGAGCTAAATAATAAATTAGTTGTTAATATGACTTTGTGTGGTGAAAATGCAGGGGGAAAAACTAAGTCCATGAAGTGAAGCTTAGTTGTATTAGAGAAATGGAATTCAGAATAGTGATTTTTACACAAGAAATGTGGCTTCTTTTCCTTGAGTAAACTCATAGTTTGACTTGGTACTTGTTATGGAATGAAGTGAAATAGGACTTTTGGGTAGATCCCAAGGTCCTTGGGGGATGTTAATAAATGATGTTTGGGGAAAAAGGGGTAAATTAGTCATGCTTCCATTTGTTATGTCATCAAACCTCTGCCATGGTGCCAACATCCTGAATGAGATGAGTTCTCCATGATAAGCCAAATGGTAATGGCACCTTTACTTCTGCAACCTTACACTACTTACCCAGCCTAGCAATCCTAACATTTTTTCTTCACTTGAATTGGGTGCATTTGAATTAGCAAACCCTGATTGTCCTCTTTTTCTTCTGACTGCTCTCCTATCTAAATCTACCCTTATTTCTTCCAAGGACCCAGATTAAGCAGTTGGGCTCCTTCATTTCTCTACCTAGCAAGTCATCTGCCAAGCTTGAGCTATTTGGACAGGAATCGTTCTCTATTCTGCAATAAGCAATTTAAACATGGCATGGTCCAGATTAAACTGTTGGGCCATCCATCAAGTATAATTAGCAGCAGTATTTGTACATTGTGGTGCTGCCAAAAAGATAGTAGTGGCATTTTGACTGGCCACTTTCCTGGTCTTTGATTTGGGGTTCATTTTCGCTATTCTTTTGTGACCAATTGATTTTCTTGCCTTTTGATTGTTATTTTAAGGCATACCCTCTTTTCATTTTTTAATTTTACTGGTCTGTATACAAAATATGGAACCTTTGCAACATGCAATGATGAACATATTTAGCCCTTCCACTGTCAATCATGAAAAATGAAACCTATTGGTATAGGAACCTAACAGCTAAGATTACAAAAGATTCTAATGATTTTATGATTTAGAGGGAATTAGTTAAACAAATAGTTTGTATAATTCATTCTCTTTAAATATGATCAGTTTAGAAGCTTATAGGAGTAAATTGAAACACAACTATTCCTACCTATTTATCTTTGTAAAACTTAAGAATATGAAGAAAGAACATAGTGAACGAAAATTGGAAAACTTACAAGGAACACAAAATTGTATGAATCAAAACTCAGAATCCGTTGCTTTTGTATTAATGATTCAGAAAAGCCAAGTACATTTAATGCTTACAAATGTTCCTTCAAGGCCGCAACCCTTAATAACTCGTGGAAGGGAGTTATTTATATAATCTTAGAGGTAAGAAAATGTCTTAAAGAAATTTTAAAAAATAGATCAATAAAAAATCAGGAATATAAACTGATAGTCGATTTGTCACTATTTCGGTGTTGACTTTTTGATGACTATTCCTGGAAAAGTTGAAAAATGTTGAACTATTGATGATTGTTCCTGGAAACACTGCATGTTGTTTGATACTCCCTTTAGTCAAGTAAATCAGTTAGTTGTTCCCAACATTTCTTATTTGGGATAGATAAATTAGTTACCATTCGATAAACTTCATCCATCTCTGTATATTTAGTAAAAGTGGGCTTCGCTAAAAATACATAGTTTGATTTCATTTAGGATCAAAAAGGTATCTCTAAGAGAATTAATCACAACCTTTGGAGTCGATGCACCTCTTATGTTTGACATTGAAGTTGCATTGGTGGCAACCTCTATAAGCTTCCGAACATAATCTTCAATAACCTTTAATTTATCGTTTATCACAAGCATAGAGGGCAAACCATTGCTATTCAAGGATTCTAACCTACTGAAAAATAGTTGAACTATGACATTAATGTTGTTGCATTTTTCCTCCAACTGAAGGATGAGGTTTTTCTTTGTAATGATATTCTTCACTTCTAGTATGGTTGTTGTCCTGTCACTTATACCTAATTCTTCAAGCTCATACCTGCCTTTAGAATTTAAAAACTTGATTATCTCAGTGGCAGCTTCTGGCGTGTCCTCAAGTTCCTTGGAGATAGTTCCAATAGCTTCCTGAGCTTTCTCCAACAAGTCTTTTTGATCAAATATTATCTTGATTTAAGGCCAAATATCCTTGATCGATTAAATAATCTCTTCCCATAAAATCTCCTTTCCCACACCTAGTTTTTTTCCAAGGTAATATTCTTTAATTTCTTTTTACAATGCTTCAATTTGAATTTTTTCCCTGTACAACTCAGCTACATGTGAACGGTCTCCAACTTCTTTCATATTCTGTAATTCCTCAAGCTTATCCTGTAAATTCTTGATTTCTATTGTCTGAATGGACAGGTTTTGAACAGCTTCAACAAGCTATTCAACTCCTTTTGTTGTACCTGCAGTAGTTGTTGTACCTGAAATAGAAACTCTGGTTACAGAGACTGCTACAAGAGGAATTAAATCCATAGAAATTTGAGCCCTTTTCAAAGTTTCCTCTTTCTCTTTGACAAATTCCTCCATTTGCTCCTGCATATGTTTTATTTTTAGATTTTGTTCCATGATGAGCTTCATCATGTCAGATTTCAGAGTCTCGGTTTCTTCAATCTTCTTGGTCATTGGGTCCTCAAAAGATAGTAGTTTGAGCTTCTTCCTTAATGGTGAGAGCTCAACATTTTTCTTTCTAACAATTTCTTCTGAAACATTCATATTTGAGGGACCATATCTAATCTTTAGCACCAGATCTTCCAAAGACTTGATCTTGGTGTCCTTTTCCAATGAGGAAACTTTTTCCAACTTGAACTGTGACTATGTATTGGCCAAGGTGACCTGCAACTTTGAGAAACTCATGGCAGTGTGATTTAAAGTGGAAGAAATCATTTGGCCAGTCTATTTGTGCATCTCAATTTAATCAATTGGGCGTACATATTTTATATTAAACTCAAAGGAGGATTGCTTCTGATAATGTGCAAGAGTCCTGGGTTGTGGAATTTGAGCTTGTATGAAAGCAATCTGCATCTTACCCTTTTAAGAGTCAAAGACTAAAAGAAGTCTAGCTTGAGAACTGGAAGAGTGTTTCTAGAATTGAGTATAAGTGTTCAACTTCAATTCCTCATTAATTTTCTTAATTTCACTGAATACATGAATGATATAATCTTCTTTGTCCTTCTAACTGGTTCCACTGGACTGAATCACCTGTTGTTCCTGAGAAGTAGTGGAATGAATGGGGGACTGAGTAGACTGTGTAAAAAGAAAATTCTCTCCAAGTCCATCAAATGTTGTTTTCTGTGCATAGTTTGTTGCACTAACCTTCATAGAGATCTTAGGTCTCTTCTTTCTATGTACAATTTTAAAGCCATGGCTTTATGCTTTAGTTGTAGGGGATGACTATTCTTCCCCTCCTCGTTTAGCTATCTTTTCCTGTGCAAGTGGAGTTTGTACATTTCAAGTAGAGATTGCCTGTTCTTCATCTCCTTGAAGGTTGTTCTCCTTCCATTCTAACTGATTTTTGTACTGCTCTATTTCGGGCCTAATTGTGTGGTGGTATGCAGTAAACTTATTTTCAACCCCAAGTTTTGAACTTACTCCCATTGGGTCATAAGACCAATTGAAGATGAGACCAAACTTCATTTCCTTCAATAGCCTGTCTACTACTTCTCCTGCTGCTCTAGTGTTACATATGAAAGGACCAACCTGAGCCTTTAGCTTGAATTGTGATTTCTTCTTTGTAGCCACAAAATGTACTTCATCTGCATTTAACCTTTGCCTAATATATTCTAATGCAAAAATTTTGATAGGGAGGTACTTAGGAAGTTTGTAGGGTGGAAGATCATAGCCATAGACTTTGATTTCTATATAATTTTGGTAAAGATACCAATCTTCTGTTGTGGCTTGATCAACCAGCTACAATACTTTCACAATTTCATCATTGATTCTTGGTACTGAAGTGATGCTCATAAGATTAATATCTGGATGGACAAACAATTATATGAGCTCTTTATATGTAAATCATTCCTTCTCCCTCATTCCCATAGAGTCCAAAATATCATTGATTGTTGATTGCCTTCTTCATCTAACTTCTGCAAGGTGAATGGAAACTTGTCTCCCTGAAAATATATAAAAAGATATACAGGTACTCAAGAATACTTGAATACTTCTTCAATATAAAACTGGACAAATTTTTCATGGATGGCCTCAGCTAGAAATTGGCTAAAATTATAGAGAACAGTGGGTTTGGAATCAGCAGCAAATATAGACAAGAAACCTATGATGGCTTCATTTACATATTGAAAAAAATTGTAACCAAGGAGATAAGAAAGAATACTGGTGATTTTCTTGGTTCTATCTGGGAACATGGATGAATCATAAGGAGGGTCTCTTGTAGGCAGAGGACTATCTACAACTAGGGAAATTTCAAGAGTTTGAGATCTTTTAGTGAAATCTATCTTTTGATAGGCTTCTATCAGGATTTCATGAGAAAAATGATGGGTTGGTGCAATAGTTGGGGCCTGTAACATCTGTTCAATAGACTGAGCATTGATGAAACAAAGGATTTCTCTTATAGATGAGTTGATAGCTCTTTGATTGGGATCATAGGATTCATAGCATTTCCTAACAAATTCAAGTTCTCTTTGTATCTAAGGGAAAATGTAATGAGGAAGGTGGGAGTCCCAAGGTCCTACTTCATCTATTTGATAAACTAACTAATCCTCCATCCAGTAGTAGATTTCATATAAATCAAATTGAGAGTATGGGAGTATGATGGAAGTCAACTTGTGGATGAATGAGAGGGTTTGGGATTTCTGCAATTTTCTTTCCCTTAGGAGGCATTTTGTTAAATGAATTGCAAGCTAAACTTGATGGAAATAGGGAGACTTGGTCTGAAACATAGTGATAACAAAAAAAAAGAAAAAAAGAAAAAAAAGAAAAAAAAAAGTATAACTGAAAATGGATTAGGTGGACCTGGATGTCAGCTTGGTTCTGAACAAAATAGAAAGTTCAGTTGAATGATGAATCTGTCATTTTGGTTGCAAGCTTCAATTATCCAGCAAATTATGGGAATGCACTGTGTAATGATTTTTGTGAAAAATAGGGCTTATAATGAACAACATGGATCAGATCCATTAATCAACGGTTAAATTTTCATTAATTCTCCAATCGGGCTTATTAATAGATCAATGGAATATTGGTGTATGAGCAGGAATGGGGAATTAATGAATAACTGACAAATAGGGGGAAACTAATTGGATGGAGGAAGTGACATGGGGCAGACGCGGATGATGATGCAGGAGCAGTGGTAAATGGTTGAATGAAAACCGCATTCGGGAGTAAGTGTAGGTGGTAAGTTGTTTCGGGATTTTAAGTCCCGAAAGACTAGGATGCAGGAAAAGCAAATTTGGAGAGCAATTTCCAAAACTGTTGACTTCGGACCCCATCCCCCCAATCGATAAATTTCATATCACGAAGGAGGGTTGAGGAGTGAGGTAGATCGTTAGTTCTTGGGGGAGTCTACGAGATGAAAAATATGTCAATGAATTTTAATGTGACAGGGTGGAAAGTGATGGTAGGGTTTAGAGTTATGGCAAATGTCGCATGAGAAGGGTATGGGGTATGGTGGATGAATGAATAAAGTTTGAATATGACAAATAACATTGATATTTACAATTTATGGTTAATTAAAACCAATCACCATATGCACATGTATCCTATGCTTTGACTTAGGATGAAAATCCTATCATGCTCCAATTTCATTTCTCTACCTACCCTTACTTTCGTAACATTTTTTCAATCTAGTCACCTGAGTGCATTTAAACTAGTGACTCAACATTTTCCTTTTAATGTTTAATCTACTTCTATCCCTTATTGCTTCCATTGGCTCAGATTAAACTGTCGAGCCAATTTTATTTGCTACCTATTGACAAACAATTTAAGTCAAATCTAATCATGATTAAACTATACAATTGGATTGTATGAACTAGTGTGGCATTTAAACAATTTGCACAAAACTTTTATTTGCAAAAATAAACTTTGACTAAGAGTAGTGGCATTTGGATTTGCAACACTTTCAGAACTTGTTATTTTTTCTTTTCTCTCTAATCTAACATTTTTTGTTTTTGTCTTCCGTTTTTAGGGAATCTATTCTAACATTTTATTTGATATGGAATTATTCATCAAAATATCCCTAACATTTTTTCGATTCAATATTCTTTTTGTCCATATCCTAACGTAACATTTTTTGGACTGATTTTCATTTTTTGACTAATTGATGCTAACTTATGAAAACCAAAAAATGCTACAACATCGACTCCAACTGGGGACTTCTTTCTCCTATAAAATGCAGATAACTTGTATATCCATATGCCTTCTCCTCAGGCCATGGAGTCTTTGCTGTAAAAAACTCACACTCACAGTTTGAAAAATAAAATAAACCCGAATTTTTACAATGATAGTAATGAAATCCTTCAATTTCTCAATATTGAATGTAATGTTTGAGAAACCTTCCATTAACAAGATAAGTGGAATACAATCCCTCAAGATTTTGTAGCACAAAAGTTTTGTTTCCCTTTACTTCAGCAATAGCTAATGGTCCAAACCACAAGTTGTCAAACTTGCCATGTTTTCCCTTGTCTTCTCTTTCGGAATCTCATCTTAGAACCAGATCACCTTCCTTGAAGTCCCTTTCCCTTGCTCTTCTATTAAACAGGTTCTTCAGCTTATTCTGATACTTTTTCAATTTGTATTGAACTTCATCTCTATTTTCATTTAGTTCAATAATTTGATTTATTCACCTTGAAAAACAATTAGGTTCATCAGTTGAATCTTGCATAAACTTTAAAACAAGGAAGGCCAAGTTGGTAGGGAAAACTACATCTTTCCCAACGCTTTTTATGATCTGCTAAAGTCTTTATGATCACCTTTATTAGAGTTTTATTTGATCATTTTGCAAGAACATTACCTTGCGGATAATATGGAGTTGAATGATGTAACAAAATCTCATATTTTTGGCAAAATTCAATCATTTCAACACTGTAAAATGACGTGACATTGTTAGTAACAATCTGGGTCGGGCAACCAAATCTAGATAAAATGTTTTCTTCAATGAATTTGATTACTACTAAATCAGTAGCATTTCTTACTGGAATTGCTTCCACCCATTTGGTAAAGTAGTTTGTTACAGTGAGGATCCTTCTATGATTATTGCTTGAAGTGGGATGAATCTCTCCAATAAAATCTAATCCCCATTGGAGAAAAGGTCCTGAGACTATTGTTGGGATCAATGGAAGAGCTACTAGTTTTTGCTTACCAGTAAACATCTGACAAGGGACACAACTTCAAACCTTTTCTCCCACTTGTAAGAAAAATGTTGGCCAATAAAATCCTGCCCTTAATATATTATATGTTGTTGCTCTCCATTCATAATGTCCTCCACAAAATCCTGTATGAAATTGATCAATGATTCCTTCAACCTCTAATTCCGTTAAACATAATAACAAGATATTTAGTGGGTTCTTCCAATATATATTTGCATTTATGATAGAGTATTTGACTGAATTCAATTAGATGTTTTTGCATTGACTTTTGGAGAATGATGTTGGACATTCAAAATGGATCAATAAATTTATAATATATTCATACCAATTTCACAAAATAAATTTCTCATTAATGTGTAGAGAGATGGTCTAATCAGAGGGAAAGGTTCTTGTGGATTCTTTTATTCATGGTGGTGGGAAGGTTCTTGTGGATTCCCCCCTTGTATTTCAAAAACAGAGTTGATGTCCAACACTTTACAGTTGGATTCATCTAGAAGATTAGCTAATCCTTCACCCTTTACTAGCTTTATGGTTTTGATAGTTAGATCAAACTCTAGTATTTGAGTGATCCATATACCTCTCTTCCCATTAATGTCTAGTTGGGTTAAAACAATTTTTACAGCACTATTAGGAACATAAGCAGTAATAGGTGAATGTAGGACATACATCCTGAATGATTTCAGAGCTTGTATAAGGGCATAGGCTTGTTTCTCAATTATGTCATACATAAGCTTGGTATCTCTCATAACCTTACTGAAAATGGCTATAGGTTGGTCATGGGAATCTTCATTCTTTTGTAATAAAACAATAGCAAGGGTTGTTTCAGAGGCAAAAGAAAATACACTGAATGGTTTAGAATAATCACGACTGGCCAAGGTTGGGGCTTCAGAGGTAGCCTTCTTGATTTGATCAAATGCATACTTGGAAGAACAGTCCATTTAACTTCATGATCCTTTCATAGCATATCAGTTATGTCTTTCACAATTTCAACATAATTCAGGATGAACCTCCTTAAAAAATTAATCTTGCCTAGAAAATCTTGAATCTGTTTCTTATTTATTGGTAGTGACAATGTTTTTATATTAGAAACACGTTTGGGATCAATCGCCACTCCTTCTTTTGAGATTATGTGGCCTAGCATATTTCCTTCTTTGATAGAAAATAGAGACTTTTTAGGATTCAGGGATATTCCAAATTTCCTACACTTGTCAAAAACCTTCATCAAGTGCTTTAGATGTTTCTAATTAGAATTAGAAAAAAACAGTTATGTCATCAAGATAAATGACTATAAATTTGTTTACTTGACCCACAAAACCTATGTCCATATCGCTCTGAAACTTTGCTCTAGCATTGGGTAAGCCAAAGGGCATCCTAGAATACATAAATGTACCCCAGGGTGTAGTAAACGTTGTCTTCTCTCTGTCTGATGGATCAACATTTATCTGATTGTAACCTGAAAATCCATTAAGCATGGAAAGTCTTTGTGCTCCTGAAACCATATGAAGTAACTGATCCATTTTGGGTAAAGGATAGTTATCTTTTAATGATGCTTTATTCAAATTCCTAAAGTCCACACAAACTCCAATTTCTCCATTCTTCTTTCTAATAAGAACTAAATTAGCAACCCAATTAGAATATCTAAGAGGTACAATAATTTGAGCATAGAGCATTTTCTTAATTTCGTTTTCTACAGTTGGTAGAAGATCTAGATTAATCCTCCTATGTTTCTGTTGACAAGGTTTTGCTTCTGGTTTTAAAGGAATCTTACAATGTATTAGTGATGTATCATAAGTCTTTCAATCAACATAAGTCCATGCAAAAACATCCTTGTATTTTTCAAATAACTTAAGGTATTGAGCTTTGATATCAGGATCTAAGGATGCACAGATTTTGATGTTTTTAATGTCATCATTTATTCCAATATTTACTTCCTCTATGTCATCTTGTGGAGAAATTGACTGTGGGTTTCTAAGGACATCATTTTGATCAAACAATTTCTCTAAAGGAATGAGACCTTTGGGAATAAAATTATTAGACAATTGAATGATATCATGATTGGAAATTTTTGAATTGAAATTTGAATTATCATTTTCATTTGTGTTTTCATTTGTTTCTATTCTATCTTCATCAATTTGTAGAACTGAAAATTCATCCGTAACATGCAGAAAAGATTTTAATTGTTCATCATCTTCAAATATCTGCTAGTATTTCAGATTATCTGGGATGGTTGGCCTATTTTTGACTTGTATTTGATAGAGCACATTAGTTTGATTAGGAATTTTAAATTAACTAGCAGAAATAGGTAGGAATTTGCATGACTATTATAATCCCTTGGGGTATAAGTCAAATTAAAAGCATAAAAGAAATTTTCAACTGAATCCCAAACCTCATTTCAATAAGATCTAAGCCTAGGATGTTTTGTTTGGAAAATATTTCTAACTTGTTTAACAATGAGCTCTGATTCAATAAAAACACTTAGGTTTTGTACTTTTAAGCTCTTGGCTAATTGTAGTCCTAAAAGGAAATCCTCATATTCAACTACATTATTTGTAACTTCAAAATCAAGTTTACATGATTGTGTAATGTTTTCTTTTTCTGATGAGAATAATACTACCATAGCTCCTACTCCATCCTTTGTACAAGAACCATCAAATAATAACTTCCAGACATCAGTCTCATTTGATACAGGACTTTCAATTACATCTTCAATTTTTACTTGAGTTTCATGTGTTTGGTTTGAAGAGAGCTCAAAACAACCAAAATCTTGATCAATTGCATAAATGGGATGGTTCCTTGGTTGCTTTGTTTTGCAAACAGTGTGCACAATTCTTACCTCTCTATACAGCCTTAGTTGTTCTCCCCCATAGCCTTGAATAGTGACATAAGACATGTCCATCTGAAGAGTTCCCCGTAATTTGGCACAACAAGACCTTGAAAGGAGCATTCCAAATTTGGGAGGGATATCTATGACAACTATATCTAACACTACACTTTTTACCAGGATTTGGGCAAGAGTGACTACTAAGTCCTCAATCAGTCCTAGACAAGGCACACTTTTGGAATCAAAGGTGTACAAATCATGATAGGATCTAGTTATGTCGAGATTTAAATGATCCATGATAGTTTTTGGCATGAGATTATGTGATGCTCTAGAATCAGGCATACAATTGTATAACATGGAATCATTTGTTTCAAGAGTCACATAGAAACGGGGTACTATTTCATCTATCATATCTAAGCTAGGACCAAAGACAACTGTTGGTTTTTTTATCTTGAAGACTAATAATATCACTTTCAACATCAACCTAGGTGTTTTGTATCCATTTGGAGACATCATTTTTATATCCAGGGTTTTGGAAAGTTCTAAAAGTGGTATACGAATTTTAACTCTTTCTAACCCATTTTCAACATTAAATGTAGCTAAAACAGTTTTTTCAATTCGAGCAGTATCAGTTGGCTGATTTAATGGTCGAATAATAGTTGTTTGAGTTTCAATAGCTATGGTATGAGGTTCAATTGTTGGAGGTCCCTTAGGAGGTCTTCCTCGGCGAGGTCTAGGCCTAAGATCATATCTTTTTTTCAGGTCTGTGTTTGGTCAATTTAGTGTGATCTAAATTACTATTTATAATGTCAACCCGGGGTTCGTAAACTGACGAAGTGAGGTGTACTATATGTACTTAGATAACCATTTCCTTAGGCTTTTGTCCTTTTAAGCTTTTTAGTTTGTTTTTAGATTTTATTCTTCTCTTAATGTGTGGTGATGAAAGTGAAGTGTGAAGTGTGTGGAGTGTAAATGGTGATGATTTCTAAACTTGAAAAATGCTCAAAAGAAAGCTTTACAGTAACTGAAATGAAATCAATTCTTAAGAGAAAACAAAATGCATCAAAAAGAACTAATGGCAATGGCCCAGTATCCTTGCTGCTGAAAATGAAAAGAAAGCAAAAACTTGAAAAACAACTCAAACTTAAAGTAAAGCAACTAACTCACACTACTTGAGCTTTTTAGATCCTTTGCCCCTTGGCTCAATCTACCTTGGGGAAGAAATCATGAGCATAACAAGCAATATGATATTTAATTGTTCAAGAAAGTAAATTGCATAAGGAAACTAATCACACTACTTGAATTCTTCAAATCCTTTACCCTTCAGCTCAATCTACCTTGGGGAAGTAATCATGAACATAACAAGCAATATGATAATTAAATGTAAAAAGAAATTAATCACACTACTTAGACTCTTTTAGTTCTTTACCATTCAGCTCAATCTACTTATGGAAAGTAACTATGAGTAAGTAATATGACAACTAAATCACACTACAGTTAGTAATCTTCTGATGTCCTTCTGATATAGTCATTTGACCACAGAAAGAAATCATAAATTGTTAAGCAGTATGATATCTAACTAGCAGAAAAAGAAATAAACAAATAACAACTTGAAAAGGACAATGTTGAATGTAAACTGCAGAAAAATAAAGGTTAGCAAGAAGGACAAGATGATCACATATGCCAAAAGTTATTAGAAAAATGAAAGATTGCCCGGGCTGCCTAAGAGAATCTGCAAGGCTTCAGCGTCCAGGGGCCCTCTACCACTTCAACCAATCAAATAATCACACGGCTGTCTTCAGAAAAGTCTTCTCATGTATTTAAATCAACAGCATATAAAAACAGTGGGGTGGCTAAATAACCAGCAGCGTGTGGAAATTACATAACAGTTCAGAATTCTTATGCATCCAAAGTCTCTTTACAGCGTTCAACAACGCGTTATTTATAATGAAAAAAATACTACAATTAGCTAATCAACTACTATGCTATTAACTGCGTGCCATAGACACGTAGATCTCTTTAGCCGAGATCTAGTGTAACTGTCGTTATGCTTCTTAAATCTTCGGAGTGGTTGGCTATTAGATTCACTGTTCAAGAACGATCTCTAGGTGCGTTGGAGCCTCCGTGAGCTAGGAACAAGGCCACGTATCATTCACGTGCCCATAACAGTGACGTGCCACCGCTGAACTCTTTGGTTGGCCACGTCTTTGACTTTGGTTGATTGCGGCCTCTAATGGATGATTTGGCCGGTTTGAAGGGACACGATCCATGTACATGCCATCTGGAGCTTGCCCATGTAGCCCGTTCCTTCCGAGGACACCTGGAGCACAACTTTTAACAAAATAGCTGCGGAATCCTGTGCTAGCTGCGAAAACCTGTGCTGGCTGCTGAAACTGACAAGTTTCCGCAACTGCATGAACAAAAGACTAAACCAAACAACAGACATCAGTATAGTTAGAAAACCATATAAACAGTCCTTTTTAAACTATAATGCAATGATTTAACCACTGGATGAGTGAAGTGAGTGGAGAATGAGGGTTAATAGGGTGTGTGGGAAGGTGTAAGGTTGAGGCTCAACACTCTGCAATTAGGAATTCAGATAAGGCATGATATTTGGAAGCCTGTGAGGAGTCTTAGTTTTCTTGAACTTGCTTTTGTTGAGAGAGAGGAATAACAGCGGTCTGACCAGAAGAGATATCCATATTGTTAATGTCTTCAGTGATAGTCATAGTATTGTCATGAGGTTGTTGATCATCTATCAATAAGGGAGTTGGAACCTGCTGATCATTACTAGCCCTTTGAAATTTGTAATGGTGGATTTCTTTTGTATTGACCTTGATTTTGAATTTGGGGTCTAGTGACTGTTTGTTGAACTTTTCTAGGTTGAGTCTCAATCTTGGAAATTCTATTAGATATATTTCTAAGAAGTGAAGTTATGTCATCTATTTTAGAATCTTCAATTTTAGTTTTAGAGGAAGTAGAGGCCTCTTGACTCAATTTGAGTTTTGTTCGGGCCTTTTCTTCTTTAGCTTTTAAAGTGGTTGAGGCAACCCTATTTTATTCCACCTCTATAGCATTTGTTTGCATATCCTCAAGAGTCCTTGAAGTTATTTCTCTTAACATCATAGCAAAATCATATTCCAAAGCTTTTGAAAACCTAGACTTCGTTATTGCTACAGGGGGTTTGCAGTCAGGGGGCACCTTATGATAAAGTTTGTTGAAACTTTTGATAAAATTATAAGCAGGTTCACCAAAGTTTCTTTTGTTCCTAAAAGTCAGTCAAAAAGTAAAGAGAATCTTTCTTCACTCCCCATTGATTTTTGAATATATTTGTTAGATCTTCCCAATTTCTAATGGAATTTGTAGGTAACTCCCTAAACCAAGTTCTCACATTTCCCTCAAGAGACTGAACAAACAAACTAATGTAAACATTTTCTTGTTCTATGTTCATGTTATCCACAAAGTCTAGAAATGCTTGAAGGTGGTCCTCAGCTAAGGGACCAGTTTCTCCATTATATCTAGGAAGATGTTTTAAATATCCTTTAGGGAAAGAATCAAGAACTAGAGGTAAAACTAAAGTTGCATATCTTGACTGTACAATGGGTTGGAATGCAATAATAGAAGATGATGTATGAGATCTTTGTGAAGACGAAGATAAAGAAGCGGAAGATGGTGATAGAGGGGGTAAATTACTATGTGGGGGTGAAGAAGGAGGAGATAAAGAAGGTGGATACATTCTGAATGATTTAAAAGGAGTCTTAATAACCAACTTGTGGACCTGAGAATGAATATCCTCTTCAGCTTCAAAGAGTGGATTTGAATATATAGCAAAGATCCCTTCAGGTTCTTTAGAAGTAGAAGATTTAGGTTGTTCAGAAGTGGAATGAAATGAATAAGTAGTGGGGGATATAAAGTCTGTAGGCTTGTATTCAGGTAAATGAACACCTAGGTCAGACTCAGATTTAGGTGATCCCGGTGGAAGTGTGTTACATATCCATTTGGGCACATCAACCCTGACTTATAGATCATCACTATTAGGGCCCATCAAAACATAATTCAGTTGTTACATGCCCTAAAGAAGTCAACCATTAGAATGCCTAGCTTCCCAAGAAGTTCCATGACTGAAATCATCCAAAAACTGCCTCAAAGAAGATCAGCACAGGTAGGCCTTCTTTAGGGTGCACTGTAGTGTAGCCCAGTACACTGCTAGGGTGCCATGTAGTGCACTTGAGCCCTCTTTGGCCTGCGTTGGGTGAATTTGAGCGAAATTACATTGGGGTTTGCGAATATTCTTATCCATTGGATGCATATAGAAGTTTCCCAAGTTTATCTACTCCATTGGGCTCAAATTTGGATGAGGTAGGGAGTTAAGGAACATCAATCCCTTTATCCCTTCCTCCGTAGAACCAAATCCTATGTTTGGGAGGGAATTCATTATCACCATTTATGGCATAAATTCCTTCATTCACCTATAAAAAGACCACTCATATAAGTGATCAGGGGCTGAAAATCATTGAATTATAGGGAGATGTTGTTAGTGTGAGACTTGAGTTTCTTTCAAGTATTGTAATGATGTCAAAATATCTTGCTTGTTATGAGGAGAGGATGGGATTAAACTAGAGGAGTGATGCTGAATCAAGAAAATTGGGTTGTAACTCTTCCTTTTACTAATAAAGTGTTCAAAGCGTTTTCCATATGCTTGCATTGTTCATTGATGCTTTCATATGTGTATCATGTACTTGATTCCATGATATTTTTAATCAATAGATCATTATCATATGATTTGATCTATTTTTGTCTTCTGTCTGTGTGCAGGTACTCTTCAAGCAAATTAAGTACAAAAAGGAGCAACAAAATTAGTCAAGGGAGATAAGGAGTAAAAGAAAGCTACAGGTAGGCTTATTTACCTCTTATTTAATCTATTGGTCATAAAAAAGGTAGATAATGCTTTGCACTGTTGTTCTAAACTTAGCTACTAGTCTAGGGGTTTAAGCGTTTATTCGTAAACACTAAAACTTCCCAAAACAAAGTGGGGGCTCTAGATGAGATTCAAGTGAATGAATAAGGAAAGCTGATTTGAAATCAACTCCCCTATCTAAAAGTTTAGCAACCCTTGGTGATAAGTGAGTGTACTCTGGATTGGATGAAATGTTATTATAGGGATGAAATTGTAACATATCTTCAAACTGCAAGGTTGAAGTAGAAGAAGATGTTTGATGTCTCCTTCTATAACTGGCCTTTCTCACAAGTCTTTCTGGATCTAACAGAGGACTAATTGTGTCAGATTTAGAATGGGATCTAATGTGCTTAAAAAGTGCCATTTTGACACAGTGGAGTCAAGAGGTGAATGATTTTTAGCTATCTAGAACTTTAGTCACCTTAAAGGAATAGGAATTATATCGTTGACCTAGGAAAACTTAATGAAATTCGAGTCCCCAACAACGACGCCAGATTGACGTTGTATATCTGAGATGATAATGGTTAGTTATCATGCTAGGGCATATAAGATATTTTCTTTGGGGGGTTTTGTTTTAATTTTGGAGGACCAATGTATGAAACAGATTTAAAACAATCTTCCATAACCTTTTTGAATAGTATTAATATTTAAATAGAGGGTTGCTATTAAAATCCACACAGTGATATAGCTTATTTGGTGATGAGTAGAAACTGAAAGATGATATGAATATTACAATTTTCAAATAGAAATTTAAATAACCATAAGTAGAAAAACCTTCAAACAATGTTTAGGAAGTTTAACAGAATATGCCTAAGATACAAAATATGTTGATGATTTTATGGTTTAGAGGGAATTAGTTAAACAAACAGTTTATATCATTCATTCTTGATAAATATGATCACTTTAGAAGCTTATAGAATTAAATTCAAACAAAACTGTTCCTATCTGTTTATCTTTGTAAAACATAAGAATATGAAGAAAGAACATAGTGAATGAAAACTAGAAAACTTACAGGGAACACAAAACTGTATGAATCGAAACTCAGAATCCTTTTCTTTTGTATTAATGATTCAGAAAAAGCCAAGTACATTTAATGCTTACAAATGTTTCTTCAAGGGTGAAACCCTTAATAACTTGTCGAAGGGAGTTATTTATACAATCTTAGAGCTATGAAAATATCTGAGAGAAAAATACAAAAAAAGATCAATATAAAATCAGGAATGTAAACTGATAGTTGATATGTCACTATTTTGATGTTGAGTTGTTGATGACTGTTCCTGGAAAAGCTAAAAATTGTTGAATTGTTGATGATTGTTCCAAGAAACACTAAATGTTGTTTGATACTCCCTTTAGTCAAGAAAATCAGTTAACTGTTCCCAGTGTTTTTTATCTGGGATAGATAACTTAGTTACCCCTCGATAAACTTCATCCATCTCTGTATATTTAGTAAAAGTGGGTTTCACTAAAAATACATGTTTGATTTCATTTAAGATGATAAAGGTATCTTTGAGTGCATTAATCACAACCCTTGGTGTCGCTGCACCTCTTATGTTTCAAACTGAAGCTGAATTGGTGGCGACCTTTGTAAGCTTTTGAACAAAATCTTCAATGGGCATTAATTTATCATTTATCACAAGCATAGAGGGCAAACCCTTGCTATTCAAGGGTTCTAACCTACTGAAAATTAATTGAACTATGACATTAACATTGTTGCATTTTTCCTCCAACTGAAGGATGATGTTTTTCTTTGTAATGATGTTCTTCACTTCTAGTATTGTTGTTGTCCTATCATTTATACCTAATTATTAAATCTCATATTTGTCTTTAGAATTCATAAACTTGATTATATAAGTGGCAACCTCTCACATGTCCTCAAGTTCCTTGGAGATACTTTCAATAGTTTCCTGAGCTTTCTCCAACAGGTCTTTTTGATCAACAATTATCTTGATATAAGGCCAGATATCCTTGATCGATTCAATAATCTCTTCCCATAAAATCTCCTTTTCCAAACCCAATTTGTTTCCAAGGTAATATTGTTTAATTTGTTTCTTCCTTACTTCAATTTGTCTTTTTTCCCTCTACAACTTAGTTGCACGTGAATTGTCTGCAACTGCTTCCATATGTTGTAATTCCTTTAGTCCATCCTACAACTTCTTGATTTCTACTGTCTGAATAGACAGGTTCTAAACAGCTTCAACAAGCTGTTCAGCTCCTTTTTCTATACCTATAATTGCTTCTCTGCCTGAAGTAGAAACTCTAGTTATGGATACTGTTACAAGACGAACTACATCCATTGGTATTTGAGCCCTTTTCACAAATTCCCCTTACTCTTTGACCAATTTCTCCATTTTCTCCTCCATCTGTTTTATTTGTAGATTTTGTTCCGTGATGAGATTCATCATGTGAGATTTTTGATTCTCGGTTTCTTCAATCTCCTTGGGCATTAGGTCCTCAGAAGCTTGCAGTTTGAGTTGCTTCCTTAATGCTGAGAGCTCAGAAATTTTCTTCCTGAAAAGTTCTTCTGCAACATTTATATTGAGGGATCATATCCCATCTTTAGCACCAGATCTTCTAAATTAATCTTAGTGTCATTTGCCAGTGAGGAAACTTTTCCAACTTGAGTTGTGACTATGTATGGCCAAGGTGACCTACAACTTTGACAAATTCATGGTAGTGTGAGTTAAAGTGGAAGAAATAATTTTTCCAGTCTGTCTGTGCACCTCAATTTGATTAATTAGATGTACATATTTTACATTAAATTCAAGGGAGGTTTTATTTTGATAATGTGCGGGAGTCCCAAGCTATGGAATTTAAGCTTGTAAGAAAGCCATCTGCATCTTACCCTTTCCAGAGTCAAATACAAAAAGAAGTCTAGCTTGAGAACTAGAAGAGCGTTTCCAGAATTGAGTATAAGTGTTCAACTTCAATTCCTCATTCTTTTTCTTAGTTTCACTAAATACATGAAAGATATCATCTTCTATGTCCTTCTGACTAGTTCCACTGGTATGAATCACCTCTTGTTCCTGAGAAGTAGTGTAATGAGTGGGGGAATGAGTAGACTATCCAAGAGACTATGCTAAAAGAAAAGTCTCTCCAAGTCCATCAAATGTTGTTTTATGTGGCTCATTTCTTGCACTAACCTTGATAGAGATCCTAGGTCTCTTCTTTCAATGTACAATTCTAAAGCCCTGGCTTCATGCTTCAGTTGTAGGGGATGATTTTTCTTCTCTTTCTCGTTTAGCTGTATTTTCCCGTCCAAGTGGATTTTGTAAATTTGAAGTAGAGACTATGTGTTCCTCAACTTCCTGAAGGGTTTTCGCCTTCCATTCTAACTAATTTTCGTATTGCTCTATTTTAGGCATGACTGTGTCGTGGTATGCAGTAAACTTATTTTCAACCTTGAGTTTTAGAATTACTCCCATTGGGTCATAAGACCAAGTGAAGTTGAGACCAAACTTAATTTTCTTCAATAACCTATCTGCTTATTCTCCTACTGCTCTAGTCTTACAAATTAAAGGACTAACCTGAGCCTTTAGCTTGAATTGTGATTTCTTCTTTGCATCCACAAAATGTACTTCATCTTCTTTTAACCCATGCCTGATATATTCCAATGCAACGATTCTGATACGGAGGTACTTAGGAAGTTTGTAGGGTGGAAGCTCATAGCCATATACTCTGATTTCTATATATTTTTGGTAAATATACCAATCTCCTATTGTGGCTTGATTAACCAGCTGCAATACTTTCACAATTTCATCACTGATTCTTGGTACGGAAGTGATGCTCATAAGATTAATAGCTGGATGAACAAACAATTCTATGAATTGTTTATATGTAAATTCTTGCTTCTCCTTCATTCCCATAGAATTCCAAAATATCACTGATTGTTGATTGCATTTTTCATCTAATTTCTGCAAGGTGAATGGAAACTTGTGTCCCTGAAAATATATAAAAGGATATACAAATACTGAGGCATACTTGAATACTTCTTGAGTATTAAACTAGACAAATTGTTCATGGATAGCCTTAGCTAGGAATTGGCTAAAATTATAGAGAATAGTGGGTTTGGAATCAATAGAAAAGATAGAAAAGAATCCTATGATGGCTTCATTTACATATTGATTAGAATTGTAGCCAAGCAGATAAGAAAGAATAGTGGTGATTTGCTTGGTTCTGTTTGGGAACATGGATGAATCATAGGGAGGATTTCTTTTAGGTAGAGGGCTATCTACAACTAGGAAAAGTTAAAGAGTTTGAGATATTTTAATGAAATATAGCTTTTGATAGGATTCTATCAGGCTTTCATGAGAAAAATGATGGGCTGGTGCAATAGTTCGGGCCTGCAACATCTATTCAATAGACTGAGCATTAATGAAACAAAGTATTTCTCTTGTAGGTGAGATGATAGCTCTCTGAATGGGATCATAGGATTCATGGCATTTCCTAACAAATTCAGGTGTTCTGTGTATCTGAGGGAAAATGTAATGAGGATGGTGGGAGTCCCAGAGTCCTATTTCATCTGTTTGATCAACTAACTAATCCTCCATCCAGTAGTGGATTTCATATAAATCAAATTGAGATGAAGGCTCAATGATTTTACAGTCTCTGTCGACCAAGGGAGTGTGATGGAAGTCAACTTGTGGATGAATGAGATGTTTTTGGATTTTTGCAATTTCTTTTCCCTTAGGAGGAATTTTGTTAAATGAATTACAAGCTAAACTTGATGGAAATGGGAAGAATTGGTCTGAAAGACAGTCATAACATGAAAACAGTATAGCTAAAAATGGATTAGGTGGGCCTGGATGTCAGCTTGGTTTTGAATAGAATAGAAAGTTTAGTTGAATGATGAATCTGTTGTTTTGGCTGCAAGCTTCAAATATGCAGAAAATTATGGGAATGCACTCTGTAATAGTTTTTATGAAAAATAGGGCTTACAATGAACAACATGAGTAGGTTCATTAATCAACTATTAAATTGTCATTAATTATTCAACGGGGCTTATTAACAGATCAATGGAATATTGATTTATGAGTGGGAATGGGGAAATAAATGAATAACGGACAAATAGGTGGCGATTGATTGGATGATGGAAGCGACATGCGGCAGACGTGGATGATGATGCAGGAGCGGTGGTAAATGGTCGAATGAAAACTCCGTTCGGGAGTAAATGCAGGTGGTAAGTTGTTTTGGGATTTTAAGTCCTGAAAGACTAGGATGGAGGAAAAGAAGTTTCAGAGGGCAGTTTCCAAAACTGCTGACTTCGGACCCCCCCACCTCGCCAATAAAGTTTGGATGGCAAAGGCGGGCCAATGAGCGAGCTAGACCATTGGATCTCGAGGTAGTGTGCAAGATAAAAATATGTGAATGAGTTTTAATGTGACAGGGCGGAAAAAGATGGTGGGGTGCAGAGTTATGGTCGATGTGACCTGCGAAGGGTATGGGGTATGGTGGATTAATGAATAAAGTTCGAATATGACAAATAACATTGATATTTACAATTTATGGTTAATTGAAACCAATTACCATATACACATGTATCCTATGTTCTGACTTAGGATAAAAATCCTTTCATACTCCAATTTCATTTCTCTACCTACCCTTAGTTTCGTAACATTTTTTCAATCTTAGTCACCTGAGTGCATTTAGAGTAGCAACTCAACATTTTCCTTTTAATGTTTAATCTACTTCTATCCCTTATTTCTTCCATTGGCTCAAATTAAATTGTTGAGCCAATTTTATTTGCTACCTATTGACAAACAATTTAAATAAAATTCTTGCATGATTAAACTATACAATTTGATTGTATAAACTAGTGTGGCATTTAAACAATCTGCACACAATTTTTATTTGCAAAAATAAACTTTGACTAAGAGTAGTGGCATTTGGATTTGCAATGCTTTCAAAATTTATTATTTTTTATTTTCTCTCTAATCTAACATTTTTTATTTTTTCCTTCCTTTTTTACCGCATCTATTCTAACATTTTATTTGATATAGACTTATTCATCAAAATATCCCTAACATTTTTCGATTCAATATTCTTTTTTTCCAGATCCTAACTTAACATTTTTTGGAATGATTTTAATTTTTTGGCTAATTGATGCTAACATACCAAAAGCAAAAAATGGTACAACACTTCTATTTATAGGCTTTCTTGAGGGTTAACTTGGAGTTAAGATTGACCCAAGTAGTTACCCATGTGGTTAGGGCTGACCCATTCCATAATGTATGTCTGAATAAAATAATTCAAAAATTAACTCTGCTTAACCAAGATAGGTGATCTTTAAGTTGATCTTGGTCCTCTCGAAAAGGGGAATTTAATGCAAGCATCATCTTGGTCAGTTGAGTTTTTCCATGTGGAATTTGTACCTAGTTGAAAAAAATAACAAAAGACAGAGTCAACCAAATGTATAGTTAAGATTAATCCTGAGCCTTGCCCGAACCTTGGTAAGAAGGAGCCAAGTACTTTCGTGAAGATGAGTACCCTCGCAAAACAAAAAAAGATGGATTATTTTTTTTTATTTTAGTACCAAGGAACCTCACCCTAGTCACCTTCTGTTCATCCCTAAAAGTCTGTCCACTAAGATTAATTCAAATAACAAACACTAGTAGGGGGCTCACAGTCGTAGATAGTACATTGTGTGTGCATGACACCTTAGTCTATGACATAAGCTCTGATATCCCCAATGGGATCACCGATACACATAATACCCACCATAAATGAAATTGAAGGTGGGCTACCTTCTCTTATACTTGGATGTTGCCTCGTGCTTAGCTGCTTTGTGAGGCGAGTTATCCCAGATGATATGAGTGCAGCAGGATTTTACCCTCAATAATGATAGTAGTCTCATTTTAGTGATCTTGGGTAGGTTACTCACCATTTCCTAGCCTAGGGCCCTAGCTTAAATTAATCTGTGTGTAATATTAGAAAGATAGTTGTTGATTACTTTTATTAAGGAATTGATTCTATGCGAACTCGTATTAGTGTCTCCAGAGGGGGTGTTGACGTATGGAGTTCAATTAACTCTGACTCAAACCATGAAAGAAAAATTCTTTAGGTTTTTCATTCGATGAAAGAGAGCTTATTACAAGGAGATATTATACATCATTTTAGCAATACACATCCAAAATACAGTAGAAACACGAGCAAAATCCAAACATACAATGCTCTAACAACTAACCGAATATAATAAGAAACAAACCAACTAAAACAAAAATCTAAAGTAAGTTTTTCATTTTCCTTTCTTGAAAATTAAATTCAATTATGCAATTATATTATAAGAAAAATGACCATGCAAGCAACCAACCAAACATAGTTTTAGATCGCAAATCAAGACCATAGGAAACCTATCAACCCAAAAATTCATAGAGCAGGGTGGATTTCAAGATAATGGTTTACTAACACATCCTAGAAGGAAAACCAAAGCATTAGTAGAAGAACTAATGCACCATGCCAGAGACTGGGAAGTGTTATAATGCTCTGGACTACACAGGGAAGGTGTGTTATGGCAAATCGAGGTGCAAAATGGGTCCAGTTAGGATCTAAGAAGAAACTGTGAGTAGCAAAAGAGGTCAGGAAACACACAGGGTGATTAGAATATGAATTCAGAAGAGAAGGAAGGATTTGGGAGAACGATATATGTAGGAATAAGAAGAGAAATGTTGGGAACTAAGAGAGTTCCCTAACGAAGTAGCCAATTCTATTATAGGGATTAATTCACAGATAGTTGTGGACAAAAAAACCCTCTCAGGTCTCCCAGGACCCAAGGCAGAAGGAATTAGATGACCTGCAACTGATCAAGGACACATGCACATATCCATGTTAACATAGAATCGACAGAGTAAAAGAAAAGGGTTACCTCTCAATATCTAGTGTAGTTCCACCAAATATCTCAATGTGACAAAGGGAGAAAAACTTTGCCTACTCCTAGAACAAAACCTGCAGATAAACAAGACAAGAAGTAACCTTTAGACCATATAGACCTTGATGATTAAAAACATTGACATACAAGAATATATAAAACTAACATGCATCTAAGAGGACTATTAATCTCAAAATTGTATGAACATATACATAAAAGACATGTCAACATCATCAAGTAGATAGAAATGAGCATATCAATATTATCAAATGAGAGAATATTGATTACAACCATGGTTATTGAATCCAATCTTCGCATAGCTCCTTGTCTCTTTTCCCTCTCTCTCTCTCAACTCTTCAACAACATAAAAATACTACTCTCAATATTCAGATCCTTGTTACAATGGTCGAGCCTATGATTTATAGATGAGGAGAGGCTCTCTCCTTGCCAATTTCTTGATGAGTTCCAATGATGCAACAACTTGGATGTTACTTTACTTTGTTTCTCTTTCCCTTCCCTTATAGTTTTTCTAGGATTGGAAATGTCCTTAGTTAGGACTGAGGTGAATGTTTCCTGCTTTCCGAGCAGAATTTTGAGTGAAAAGTGGACTGTCATTCTGTCAACTAGTTCTTTGACCTCCATAATCCCACAAATATTGAGTAAAGCTTCCCTTTAGGAAAAAAAGAGCATTAACTTAGGGACTAACACTCCCTTCTGAGTCATGGGAAGCGTTGTAACTCCATTTTTATGATTTTGGGGTGTGTTACTGTTACCGGGAATAGTGTCCACTCGGATGCTGCTATTCCCACTAAGACTGGTAGCTATCTTAGAAACAAAAAAGTAAAGTCTATTTTCGCTTTCCTTTATGAAAATAGATAGGATTGGAACAAAGGAGACCAACCTTAGTCTTGCACTTGAATTCCTATCCTTCCTGATAGAGCTTGGCCGCTTCTTCTTCATCTGCCCAGCTTTAAAGAGCACCTATGGAATCACAACAACATACTACTATCAAAGAACAATGATCTATATTCATAAACAACACAGGACCGATGTGTGTTAACCATACAAATGCATATATAAGTAAACATACAAGAATATGGAGGAAAACTTGAATAGATTTATTAAGATGAAAAGTAGCAAGAGGATTACAACCATATGTTCTGACCCAGCATCATCCTCCAGCAAGAAAGTCCTTCTTCACCTCAAGTAAAGATTAGATCACCCAACACTATGAATATACACCAGAAAACCAACAACACTTCTCTACAAGATACAAAATTCCAGCCTCTGGATCTCTGTGATGAGGGATCCATAT
>APFE031266656.1:0-32096 GCA_000404065.3 Pinus taeda | reverse complement strand
GCATAAAATAATACAAAAGGGATGAATTTTCGATAGTTTTAACGAGCCGAACAAGACAAGCGCTCGATCTTTTTGTGTAATAATCCCTCAGGTCCAAAAATATTAAAATCTAGAGGAGGGATAGCACTTCTGATGAATTTAACGAGCCGGAGAGGCCAATTGCTCGGCAATCTTTTCATATTTTATGAGTCAGTTGAAAAGAGCTTAAAGGAGACTCATTTTCAAGGAACGAGTGATGGTTTCGGGTAGCAGCTGATTCCAGGTAAGGTTTGGAATTCTCCAATCACGACAGTGTCACAAGGATGCCTAATAGAATCACTCTTTGCAGATGTTCCTCGAAAGGGTAAACAATCATATGGGGGTGAATGATCGGCTAAAAACAGAGTGGAGGTGATGATGAGAACACGACCAAGGCTCAAGAGTTGGCGATAAGGCATTCACAATGGTTATTTACCAGTTCATTTTTTAATGAGATTAAACACTGGGGGAAACATTTGCTCATGACTTATGTTCATTTTTTAACGAGCTTGAACTATGCACTAAAATTGCTCATGGCGGGTTTATTTTTTAACGAGCTTGAACCCTGCGGTAACACTGCTCGCCAATCGTAATACGGATGTCTCATTCGAGATGCCATTTTTTATGGGGCTTGCAACTTTTGTAAGCTTTTCCCCAAATCCTCTTGCATGCAATCTAGGAATGATCAACTACGCCCCTCTACTTAAGTACTAAGATCACTACCAAGGCTAGGTAGGAAAATTTTACCTTTACTTTGCCGGTGCCCAGGTGGCCCCTGCAAAGATGAATGGTTTCGGCCACTCACCCGACTTAGGCGGTTGAAGTCAGCGGAATCATAGAGCTAACATTAGTTGGTCATTTCTCGCTTTCTTATAAGAGTTTTGCATGCCCCCAGGTATAGCGACAAATTTCCAAGTTACCATGAAAGTTCCATCCGCGTAGCAGATAGAATGCTTCCTTGGTGATGTCTATCGAAACAGACAAAGGTGAGTGGCGCAGATACATTCCACTCACATAAATTTAATGAAGGTATCTTATTCCATCCTGATCCCATTTACTTGTAAGGATGGGTTCGTCAAACTAGTCATATATCCTCCATGGAAACCTACTCTATACCCAAGGTTTTCTTGTCGAAACAGACTAGGGTGCATGCCCCCTGGGTTTCCGTCACATCCTCCTGAATTACTCACGCTCATCAGGTGGACGGATTGGAGATCAATGAGACATTCCTTGCATGAAAAGACCATTTAGGAATGGCATTTGACTATTTGCGATGTGTGAACCAAGGAATGACATTTGGTCTACGAGCTTGACCATTCTGCCTTCGCGCGGAAAACACATTACTCTAAAGAGTGAGGAGACGATGGCTCCCATGCAATAAATATAGTCACGTTCAAGAAGTAGATTATAATCCAAGGGTCCTTGAACTGCCATTACGTTCATGTGAATGGTTTTCCTTCTCAAAGTAATGGGCACATTTGGAAGGATCCCTAAAGGTCGACTGGTTCCTTTGTCGAAGCCTATCAGATTTCTCATTTTAGGAAAAAGAGATGGAGAACCAAGTGCTTTCCAAGCAGTTGAGGAAAGGATACTCACAGAAGCCCCTTCACCGATGATGGTACCAGCCATGACTCTTCTGTAAGCTTGTACAATGATTCTGAATGCTACACTAGCTGGTAAACGGGGTCTGCCTAGTAGATTCCAGTTGAAGGAAACGACTAGGTTGCTTGGAGGTGGGACCGAATAGACGGCCGGATATGACTCTGATGAACTTCCTTCTTGCGATAAAGGAATGGGTGGATTGCCCCCAAGTTCATCAGAGTCTGTGTTGATGAAAAGAATTTGAACGGTGTCATTCTCCTTCTCTTCAGTGACGGTATCATTCAAAGATGAACACTCTGAAGGCAAGACTGGGTCAACTACCATCTCGACCTTTTGAATTTCATCTGGTATGGATTCAGAGGGTTCATTTTCAATGATAGATGCTTCGACTGACCATAATGATGGGCCAGCCAGATTTTCAACCAATGGAGGACTTGGCAAGAGTTTTTTATATCCAGGAGGAAATCGTAGCGGTGAAGCAGGACAGTCATCCAAAACTCTTTTAGCCTCATCAAGGAACGGATAACGGTGGACAGTGTGATTGCCTTCACACAATTTACAAGGAAATTTGGGATTCCTTTTCTGTCTATGTTCTTCACTTTCACTGGTTGATGGTGTGCATTCAACATGATCGTCAGAGGTTGATGCTATTGGATTGTGCAAATGAGGAGACCATTCCCTTAAGATCTGAGGGATGCAGGGATAATCTCGGTGATGGTGGTCTCCATTGTATATGACACAAGTAGATTTAGGTTTTGACTGTGCGGTGTGAGGATTTTTGTTAGATGGCACTTGGTTTCTCCCTTTCGATTTTGGTTCCTTTTTCTTCTTTTCCTTTTTCTCTTTCTGCTTCTTCTTCTTCTCAGTTACTTGATTTTTAGCCTTATCGGCTTTATCAAGTGAGGAGGAAGGAGGAGAGGGAGAGTCAGATGAAGTAGAAGGTTGGGAGGCAAATCTAGTGTCGTCTAGTTGTTGATTTGACTGTTTAGGAATTATGGGATTCTGAACGACATAGGTAGAGAAGAGCGAGACAGGCAAACCAATTGTCAATCCTGGAAGTGACAAAGTGGCCATATGGGTGGACCAACATCTCCCCAAGAGGAGAAGGGACTAGGATTTCCTTCACGGGGAAATCCTTGTTTGGTAGACTCCATTTTCTCAACCTGAAGATCAACAGGCGATTTGTGATGTTATTCCGATTAAAATAAATTTTAGACGCTTTGACACAACTTGTTTTTTCAATTTTAAAGAGTCAGGAAAAACAAAATATGACTCTAGTCACCTTCGATTTTTATTGAGCCTGAAGTGACAAGTGCTCAGAGGACCTTTTCCTTTAAGGAGTCTAAAAAGGAGAAAAATGGACTTCTCTGGAGATCTAGGTAGAGGGGATTACTAAACCAATCGCAAAATTGCATAATACTTTTTACGGTATGACAGTGAATCTTCCCGAATGCTGTGTTCAATGCATTGTGATCAATAGGATGGCAAACACAGATTCCTAAGGATAAAGGATGCAGCCTATTGTGGTCTCCCAAAATATACTCGACGGTATGTGGGAGCAAAAGTCCGTACTGGCACTTGTCCTCTCAGAGTGGAGGAATCACCCAACCAACAATGAAAGCAACAGTTACCAGGTTTTACGATGCCAGAATACATCTCTAGCCTAGACCTCTAAATGTTGTGCGTTATGTTCGAAAGCGTTGCTAGATTCATTAAATTTATTTTAAGTTGATCTTGCTTAAAAATTTGCCTTTCAGGTTCACCACGTGATGTGTATACAATTCCTTAAATGTAGTCTAAGATGATAAACAAACGTTTAATCTTCTTTTGACAACAAAAATCCTAGGTAGTAAGGAAAGAAAGTTAAGAATCTTTCAGCAAAGAGCACAGAGCACACGCTAAATGCACTGTCCTAAATCAAAGCAAGCAGTCAAAATGAAAATGCAAATGCATGTATTTGTTTTCAGCCTTCTTAATGTATGAATGATGATAAGAAAGCTATGTGCAAATCTGAATTACTTTCAAAGCGACAATACTCAACAAATTTCTTTTCAAAATGAAGTGAAGGTAAGAGAGACACTTTGCGATTTCGAAATGAAAATTACTTTTGGACACTTTAAAAATTGTTAATTCAAATCATATGCAATAGTAACTATATAATTGACTATCAAGAAAAAAGGGATTTTCTTCTAAAACTAAAAATGACAGCTACTACACTTTCAGATCAAGAAACGATAGTTCGACTATGCTACTTTTTTGCAAAAGAGAACAGAAAATGGCACACAATACATAAAAACACTTACAGTTCTTTGCACTATGGAGGTGGAATAATGTAAGAGAAGGGGGTTTTCACAGAAATACACTGACCACAGGCAGCAAAACTCCTGAATAGGACTGAAAAAAGTGAGGAAAAACCAAAGTCTGAGGGTAAAGTTAGCCTTCCCTGACCATCGCACCTATCACACTATGAATTCAGTATGCAACGCACCTACTGCACTCGGGAAGTACCAGTGCGAGACTTTAAACAAGTTTTTACTCACAATTTGCAATTTAGTTCAGGGATTTAGGTCGAGTAAGTAATGTTCGGTATATGTAAAACATAGGGGTGATCTAAAGAGGTTACAAGAGCCACCACTTAGGGCAATTAGACTGTTTGCAGATTGATTGTTTAATTCATAAAAAAAACCCGAAGATAGACTAAAGCAGCATTGATCTACTTTGCATTTGTATAACAAATGCAGTTCAAAGGATAGCTGGCTTTTATTCAAGCTTCGTCTGTAAGTTTATAAAAGAAACAAAGATAGGCTAACAAACAATCTAGTCGCTCCCCAGCGGAGTCGCCATTTTGTTACCAGGAATAGTTTCCACTCGGATGCTGCTATTCCCACTAAGATTGGTAGCTATCTTAGAAACAAACAAGTAAAGTCTATTGTCTCTTTCCTTTATGAAAATAGAAAGGAGTGGAACAAAGGAGACCAATCTTAGTCTTGCGCTTGAATTTCTCTCCTTCCTGATAGAGCTTTGCCGCTTCTTCTTCGTCTGCCCAGATTTAAAGAGCACCTATGCAATCATAGCAACATACTACTATCGAAGAACAAAGATCTATATTCATAAATAACATAGGACCAGATGTGTGTTAACCATACGAATGCATATATAAGTAAACATACAAGAATATGGAGGAAAACTTGAATAGCTTTATTAAGATGAAAAGTAGCAAGAGGAGTACAACCATATGTTCTGACCCAGCATCATCCTCCAGCTAGAAAGCCCTTTTTCACCTCAAGTAAAGCTTAGATCACCCAACACTATGAATGTACACCAGAAAACCAACAACACATCTCTATAAGATACAAAATTCCAGCCTCCGGATCTCTGTGATGAGGGATCCATATATACATGATTATAGGGAGGTGAGTCATCTTCTGGGGTCTTGATTAGTGTCCTCTCTCTGATAGTTCCTGGAGAATGATGATCTCTTACTCATCCCTAGTCGAAAACAGAGAGGCAAGTGTCAGAGGGGAAGCTTCTAGAAGATTCCATGATCTTCCGCCTCGCATTTTGTCTCTTCCGTTTGTCCATTCCCGACCATCACACCCTACAGAGGAGCCATTCAATATCCATCACACCCTATACATTGGGAAGGTGATATGCATCGCACCCTTTGCACTAGGTTTTCAGTATGGTCCAGTTTTGACCATTTATGAGTATGTTTTAGTGGAGAACTTCTGGGAGATGATGTAATCAGCTGACCTTGTTCCTTTAGGTAGTGAAGTAACACTTTTAGGGACTTAGGAGCCCCCATTTTATGGACATTTATGATTGGGGTTGAAGTGCCCAAAAAAGTATATAACAGTTACCCTGGTGTTATAAAAAGATATCGTCACCATGATTATTTGTAGTTAGTATGGGTCTATCATCTCCTATACTAGCCTCCTAAGCAAGTCTCAGACCTCAGCTCTTCATGTTAAGCTTTGCAAAAGAGAGAAAGACATTGAAAATCAATATTACTTTGGTTCCGAACTTTCTCCTACTTTTACCTGCGGACCCGCACCCTTTGTTCATATTACTTGCGTACCTGCACGCTGTCTGTAAAGGGGTGGGTGCGTACCCCTGTAAAAGTCAAAAAGGCGCAAGTTTATCCTAAAAACCTCACTTTTGGGTTAATTCTAGATGTTTCTAGAATAATTTTGACGTGGATTGTTCGCTCCAAAGTGGTTCATGCATCCCCAAAGAGAAGGAGCTAATCCCTTGATAGGAGGAGCTATCCCTTTGAAGGAGGGCTTTATCCCTTTGAAGGAGGACCTAGTAACTTCCCTCCATTGCATTATAAATTAAGGCATTGGGTTAGTTGCTAGGGAGGTTAGAAGCTGAACATTTTGAGGGTAAACGTTGATGGAATTGGGGCTTCCTAGTTAAACTTGAGAGGAGATATCACATGCCTTTTGGCTTCATGGGGAAGTGAGTGAAGCTTGTCAAAGTAGAGGAGACTTCTTGTCGGACACTGGGCGGAGCTTGTACAGCATCAAGGCACAGGTCGTAAAGTTTTTCTTCATTTGAATTAATACAATCAGATTCATTTTTCTCAACAAATTGTCTTATGGTTTGTTTCATAATCTCCTTGATCATTATGATGAATATGCTTTATGATATTGGGTTTTCAAGTGCTATGTAATTGTTTGTTGGTTTGTGTTTGCAGAATTATACTTCAAGGAAGCTCATTTGGAGTGAGGGAGCGAGGCTTCCACAAACTTGCATTGGACCCAAGGTAGGCCTAAAACACTTGTTTGCCTTTGTTTTAATCGCATATTTAGAGAAATATAGTTTTTGATTGGCTTGCTTGTCACTAGATATCAATAGATACTAGGAAGGTCGATCTTGTCCACAACCTCAACTCATTCCGCATGACAGAAGTCCCCAGTGGAGTCGCCATTTCGTCACGTGGAATGAGTCGAGGTTGCAGACAAGATCGACCTTCCTAGTATCTACTGATATCTAGTGACAAGCAAGCCAATCAAAAACTATCTTTCTCTAAATATGCAATTAAAACAAAGGAAAACATGTGTTTTAGGCCTACCTTGGGTCCAATGCAAGTTTGTGGAAGCCTCGCTTCCTCACTCCAAATGAGCTTCCTTGAAGTATAATTCTGCAAACACAAACCAACAAAAAATTACATAGCACCTGAAAAGCTAATATCATAAAGCATATTCATCATAATGATCAAGGAGATTATGAAACAAACCATAAGACAATTTTTTGAAAAAAATGAATCTGATTGTCTTAATTCAAATGAAGAAGAACTTTACAACCTATGCCTTAATGTTGTACAAGCTCCTCCCAGGGTCTGACAAGAAGTCTCCTCTACTTTGAAAAGCTTCACTGACTTCCAAATGAAACCAAAAGGTATGTGATCTCTCCTCTCAAGTTTAACTAGGAAGTCCCAATTCCATCAGCATTTACCCTCAAAATGTTCAGCTTCTAACCTCCCTAGCAACTAACCCAATGCCTTAATTTATAATGCAATGGAGGGAAGTTACTAGGTCCTTCTTCAAAGGGATAAAGCCCTCCTTCAAAGGGATAGCTCCTCCTATCAAGGGATTAGCTCCTTCTCTTTTGGGATGCATGAACCACCTTGGAGCACACAATCCACGTCAAAATCCTTCTAGAAACATCTAGAATTAACCCAAAAGTGAGTTTTTTAGGATAAACTTGCGCCTTTTTGACTTTTACAGGGGTACGTGCCCACCCCTTTACAGAAAGAGCGTGGAAGTACATAGGTAATATGAACAAAGGGTGTGGGTCCACAGGTAAAAGTAGGAGAAAGTGCGGAACCAGAGTAATATTGATTTTTAATGTCTTTCTCTCATTTGCAAAGCTTGACATGAAGAGCTAAGGTCTGAGACTTGCTTAGGAGGCTAGTATAAGTGATGATAGACCCATACTGACTGCAAATAATCATGGTGACGATATTTTTGTGTAACATTTACTATCAATGCTAATCTAGAAATTGATATTGGGCTTATAAGAAAAAATGAAGTAAATTGTTCTAAATCATACATAGAATATACCATTGTTATCTAAAATTAACATGGTATCAGAGTTGAGGTGAACACAAAGCCCAAGCAAGAGTGAGAACAGAAATCATTGAGATTTGTTGGACAAGGACAAGATTAAATGGCATCCTGATCTTACTTCAAATTTGATGACAAGCTCAATGATAAATCTATTTATCATGCATGGAAGATGTCTCTTGACTTGACTTTGAAAGAGCATGATGTTATGGACTATGTGCAAGGAAAGATTACTGAACCCCCCTCAAATGCACCAGTTGCTGCTAAGACAAAGTGCAAGAAAGGTGAAGTCAAAGCTAAGAAGATCATTTGGTATTTTATTCATAAGCATTTAGTTGCTTACATCTCCGATTTGGGCACATCTTAGGGGATGTAGTTGGTTAGCGTGTTTAAAGCTAGTAATGCAAACCAAGTCCTCTTTCTCAAGAAAGAGTTGAAGGACATAAAGAAGGGAAGAGGAGAAGTTATCCAATCCTACTTCATGAGGATCATCAAAATAAAAAATGATCTTCTATCAATTGGAGAAGTTATATATGATAGGAAGCTCACTCTCATTTCCCTTGGAGGTCTCCCTCATGAATGGGATGTGTTCAACACAACTATCCTCAACAATGATTGGATTCAAAGTTTTCATGAATTGTTAACTAGATTACTCAAGAAGAAACAAGGATGATAGAGAGAGACATGCCTTCAAATAGGAATGATCGTACTACATTCTTCACTCATGTTAAAAAGAAGAACAATGCAGGTTCAAAGAAGCAATGTCAAGGAAGAAAGGGATTCAAAGATGGAAGAAAGGGTAGATGCTTCATTTGCAACAGGTTTGGCCACTATGCTAAGGAGTGTCCTAATAAAAGGGATACACCTCGGAATGATGACAACAACAACCATAACAATTTCAGGGGCAACAAGAATCAAAGGAATGGTAGGTTCAACAACAAAGGAAAAAGGAATGCTCTTGCTATGTTAAAATTGGAAACTAGGGCCAAAATCAATGTGGATCACCTTATTTATGGCTTCTGATATTTTTCCTAGATTCCTCTCATCAAGAGGTGTAGGATTGATCTAAAGATCATCCAATTTCGATAAGTATTTATGGAGATATGAATTTATTTTGATTATGGACAAATTTTCAAGGTCAACCAGCAAACCTATGTAGGCTCAGAAGCCCAACAGTCACGTCTATTCATCCTCAACGTTTGCATATAAATACAAGGAGCATTCTCCTCTTTTGGACAATTCATTCACTCATCTTCTCTCTCTCTCTCCTATGCATAAAAGGAGCCTCTCTCTTTCTCACATGTGTGGCTGAAAGGAAGATGTCCTAGGGCAAGGAAGACGCAAGAAGAAGGACGCTAGGGCAGCAGGTCATCTCTTTGACCAGCGTTGACCATCCAAAAGTGCGGATTGGGTGTGGTTGCCTCTCCTAGGTAGGCCATAATTTTTGGCATGAAAACCAAGGTGATTTAACCGCTGGTTTGACCAGTGTTGACTGCCCTAGTTTAGGCCTGCAAGTTGACTTCAGAAATCTACATATTGACTGTACTTTTGGGGCTGCTCAAGGGTTATTTCTTCAGGTTGTTCGAGGACAAGTTGATCGGAAATTGACCAAGCATTTTAGAGGTCAATTTCATCTAATTTGACTAAGTTTGGCTTTGCTGATCTAGGGTTTGCTGTTGCTGATATAAAATTACAGAATTCAGATTTTGTATTATTTCTCTCTACTGAACTATTGAAGATAAAAGAAGATTTGATCAAAGGGTTTCCTCACATTGGGGTTTTTCCATGGCTAGCCGCCACATCTTGTGTCTCTTGTCTTGGCTTGTTTTTTGTTGATCATTTAATGTTTTATCTGCACTATACTTAATGTATATGTGATTTCTAATCTATGGGTAATAAGAAGAAAAATAAGTAAACTGCCCTAAGCATAGAACATACCATAATTTAACATGGTATTGGAGTTGAGGTGAAGAAAAAGCCCGAGCAAGAGCAAGAGCAAGAGCAATCACCGAAGATAAATCATGGGGTCCTCAACACACTTCCTTGCTGAAGACAAACTCCGTGAGAAGTTTGACTATCACGGATGGAAGATGTCTCTTGATCTAACATTAGAAGGACAAAAAGTGTTGGGCCATGTGAGAGGCAGAATTGTTGAGCCTCCATCAAATGCATCAGTTGTTGCTAGGAACAAATGGACCAAGGGAGAAGTCAAAGCAAGGAAGATCATTCGGGACTCTATCGACAAGCGCTTGTTGGCCTATGTTTCTGAGCTAAACATCTCCAAGGAAATCTACAATAGACTGGTGAGTTTATTTAAAGTTAATGATGCAAATAAAGTCTTGTTTCTTAGAAATAAGCTTAAGGAAATTAAGAAGGGAAAATATGAGAGTATGCAAGCATATTTCTTAAGGATCACTGAGATCAAGAACGATCTCCTATCTATTGGGGAAGTAATTCGTGACAGGGAAATGACACTCACAACTCTTGGAGGATTGCCATCCGAATGGTATACATTTAGGACTACTCTTCTCAACAATAATGTAATTCCTGGATTTGAGGAATTAATGGCCAGATGCATTCAAGAAGAAACAAGGATGGAAGAGCAAGAAAACCCATACTTAAAGGTCATCTCTCTGCCTTTTCTTTTCATGCTAAAAGAAGAAACAATTCCAGGGCTAAATTGAAAGGAAAGGCTAAACCAAAGGGTGGAAGAAAAGGACGATGTTACAATTGCAATAAAATGGTTCACTATGCAAGGGAGTGCCCTGATAAAAGGGACTCACACCGGGACAATGATCAAAATCCCTCTCAAGGCAATCAAAGGAATGGCAGGTCAAATGGCAGAGGTAAAAGAAGTGTCGGAAATCAAGGAAGAGGACAACCATTCAAGAAGGCAAGAAATTCTAGGTATGAATCTAACATTGTTAACAATAAGCAAGATGAATATTATCTACCAGCAGCTCTATCTACTACTGCTCCCCCGGACTCACTGGGAAATTGGCTTATTGATACTGGTGCCTCAAGGCACTTCACTGGTTACAAAGAAGCTCTCTATAATCTGATAAAGAAGGAAATCAACTTGGAAATTTTTCTTGGAGATAATTCAAAATATCTTGTGAAAGGCGTAGGAAATATCACTCTTCAATTGAATCAGGGTAATACCATCCACTTACAAGATGTATTATATGTACCTGATCTCAAAAGGAACCTGGTGTCCATTTCGGTAATGGAAGACAAAGGCTACAAGGTGGCCTTCAGCGATGGCAAGGTATGTGTATGGAAAAAGAACTTTAAAGATGCTTTTACTCTTGGGTTTCAAGTTGATTCATTATATCAGGTTGGAGGAAGTCCGCTGGGCGTCATGTATTGTGACACATCTCTTTAGTGCGAACTATGGCATTGAAGGTTTTCTCACCTTCATTATAAATCTCTACACAATGTAAGAAAAATGGTGATCGGGATGCCCGAGTTCAGATTAGAGCAAGAAGGTGTATGTCCAGGATGTGCTGAAGGAAAGCTCAAAAGGGGACCATTCCCCTCAAGCCAAAGCAAGACCTCTGATATATTGCACTTGGTTCACTTAGACATATCCGGTATGATCCCTATGAACAGCTTGGGAGGATATTTATATTGCCTCACTTTTACAGATGATTATTCTCGCAAGACTTGGATATACTTCTTGAAAAAGAAGGATGAAGTGTTCTCCTGGTTTTGGCACTTCAAAGCCTTGATCGAGAATCAACCGAAAAGAAGATAGAGACCTTAAGGACTAATAATGGGACTGAATATGAATCCAATGAGTTTTGTGACTTTTGCAAAGAGGCTGACATTAAGAGGGAGACTACTACATCTTATGCTCTTGAGCAGAATGGTGTGGCGGAAAGAAAGAATCGTACAATTGTGGAAGTTGTCTGTGCTATGCTCCATGATCAAAGACTTTCGAAGTTTCTATGGGCCGAAGCTGAAAATACTACCGTATATGTACAAAACTGATGCCCTCATTAAGCATTGGGTTTCAAGACTCTCGAAGAAATTTTCACCAGTAAGAAACCTGACGTACTTCATTTTAGAATTTTTGGAAGCCCTATATATTTTCATGTGCCTAAAGAGAAAAGGAATAAATTGGGTGCATCTGGAAAGAAAGGAATCTTCGTGGCCTATAGAGAAAGTACTAAGGGCTATAGAATCTATGTAGTTGGTCAAAGGGAATTCGAGATTAGTCATGATGTCACCTTTGACGAAGATATGGCTCTTAGCATAGTAGATAATCTTCCTACTTTAAGGGGATCTAAAGAAGCTGACACCGAGGAACCGAAGGAAAAGGAAGATGAGACGATGCCGACGTGGAAGAACCTATGGATCCCATTGATCCTCCTTCGAAAGAGCCTTCCTCTTCTAGGAAGAGGCCTTCATGGCTTAAGGGGACACTTGATGATGCTGAAGGACACATTGCACCCAAAGGAACCTTCCATGAAAGTAAGATGTTGAACAGGTATCAGGGATACCTGACCATCATAAGCACGATCATCCAAAATGAGCTTTCGTCATTCATAAATGTTGTCAAGCATCAAGTATGGAAGGATGTTATGACCGAGGAATATGAGTCCATTATGAAAAATGATGTTTAAGATGTGGTCCCCAGACCCTAGGACAAAGCAGTTGTCACTTCAAATTGGCTTTACAAGATAAAGCATGCAATTGATGGTAGTACCGAAAAGTATAAGGATCCTTTTGTTGCTCGTGGCTTCTCATAGAAGGAAGGTATAGACTATGATGAGATATTTGCACCTTTTGCCCGATATACCACCATTCGCTCGATCATAGCCCTTGCTGCTTCGCAAGGATGGAACCTACATCAGATAGATGTCAAGACTGTGTTCTTACATGGTTCGATCAAAGAGGAGGTCTATGTGGAGCAACCCAGAGGATTTGAGATTTATGATCGAGAATCTCATGTGTGCAGGTTGAAGAAGGCCCTCTATGGGCTAAAGCAAGCACCTCGAGCATGGTATGAGAGGATCGATAGGTACTTGATGAAGCTGGGATTCACTAGGAGTGAAGCCGACCCTAACCTTTACTTTAAGGTTATAGATGACAAGCCTCTCATAATGGTGCTATATGTTGACAACCTCTTTCTAATAGGTGTAGACCCTCTTATTCACGAATGTAAGAGGGCGCTGGCTTCTGAGTTCGAGATGAAAGACCTAGGACTTATGCACTATTTCCTAGGATTGGAAGTCTGGCAGAAACCAGGGGAGATTTTCCTATCTGAAGGAAAATATGTGGTGAAGATATTGGAGAGATCTGGCATGGTGGACTGCAAGCTCGTAACTACCCCTATGGAGCTTGACTTCAAGAAGTTAAGCGGTAGTGCTGCCGGACCTGTTTTACGAAATGCTACCGAGTATCGACAACTCGTCGGAGCATTAATGTTCTTGGTGAACTCCCGTCTGGATATATGCTTTGCAGTCAACACATTGAGTCAACATATGGTAGAGCCTCACCACTCACATTGAATTGGTGCCAAGAATCTGTTGATATATCTTCGTGGCACAATCACTCATGGATTGAGATACACTGCCGAAGATGTGAAACTACTTGGGTATACTGATGCTAATTGGGCAGGAAATGTGGTGGACTGAAAGAGCACTTTCGGGCGTTGTTTCTCTTTGGGATCTACCTCGATATCTTGGATGAGAAGGAAGCAGAAGTCGATGGCTTTGAGCACCATCGAGGCAGAGTACATTGCTACTAGCATGGCCTCCTATGAGGCAGTTTGGTTGCAAAGCTCTTCAGTGCGCTGTTTGGATTTACATTGGATACCACTGTGATCTTGTGTGACAACCAGAGCGGGATCTGTTTATCAGAGAATCCCGTATTTCATGATCTCTCCACGCATATTGATATCGGGTACCACTATATTCAGGATATGGTGCAACGAAGGGCAATAAGGCTCCAACATATCGGTATAGATGAACAGGTCGCCAACATTTTGATAAAGCCCCTAGGAAAGGTCAAATTCCTAACTTTCTGAGAACGACTTGGTGTCATTTAGAGACCCTTTTATGAGGATCGAGTATGATGTATTGAGCTCTAGGAACGCCAGGGGGGCACGGGATACTTCTTGGAGTAACATGTGACCACAGGGCGACTTACCATCCCCTGGTGGTGCACTATGTATAGGGTAAAGGTTCAACCTTCCCTTGTGACACCCTGTGGCCACTGTGGAACAAGCTGATTAGTTCCCCTGTGGGCCAGGATGATTTTTTCTCCGTGGAAACTGTGGAACAGGATGATTAGTTCTTCTGTGGACAAGATGATTATCTCTCCAGTCGAGGCATCCTACCCATGCAGTCTGGGACTCATGGGAATTACCTCTCATCTGATTAATGAGCAGGGAAATGAGGATAGGGACCATAGTAGTACTATCGATGGACGCATCGCTGTATCTACCATACTTCCTATGCTAGGATGACCTCCATTGATCTGGGATCAATGATACTGATTTGGGAACAGTGAGAGTGTTTCACACTCTGAGACTGACTTCAGGTCAGTGGAGGATGGTAAGATACATCCTCGATCATTTCTTCTTCTTCATAGTTAGAGTAGAGTAGAGCAGAGCAGAGTGGGGTCAAGTTGTACAAGACAGTGCATTTGATGGATGGATGGTAGCGAAAGTCTAACGGATTGTAGATGAAGTTCTCCCTAGTTGAGAGGGAGTGTTAAAATTGGCAACTAGGGCCAAAATCCATGTGGATCACCTTATTTATGGCTTCTGATATTTTTCCTAGATTCCTTTCATCGAGAGGTGTAGGATTGATCTAAAGATCATCTGATTTCGATACGTATTTATGGAGATATGAATTTATTTTGATTATGGACAAATTGTCAAGGTCGGTCAGCAAACTTGTGTAGGCTCAAAAGCCCAACAGTCACGTCTATTCATCCTCAACGTTTGCATATAAAAACAAGGAGCATTCTCCTCATTTGGTCAATTCATTCACTCATCTTCTCTCTCACTCTCCTACGCATAAAAGGAGCCTCTCTCTCTCTTACACGTGTGGCTGAAAGGAAGATGTCCTAGGGCAAGGAAGACGCAGAAAGAAGGATACTAGGGCAATAGGTCATCTCTTTGACCACGTTGACCATCCAAAAGTGCAGATTGGGTGTGGTTGCCTCTCCTAGGCAGGCCGCAATTTTTGGCACAGAAACCAAGGTGATCTGACCTCTGGTTTGACCAGTGTTGACTACCCTAGTTTAGGGCTGCAAGTTGACTTCAGAAATATGCACATTGGCTATACTTTTGGGGCTATTCAAGGGCTATTTATTCAGGCTATTCGAGGACAAGTTGATTGGAAATTGACCAAGCATTTTAGAGGTCAATTTCATCTAGTTTGACCAAGTTTGATTTTGTTGATCTAGGGTTTGTTGCTGCTGATATAAAATTAAAGAATTCAGATTTTGTACTATTTATCTCTACTAAACTATTGAAGATAAAAGAAGATTTGATCAAAGGGTTTCCCCGCATTGGGGTTTGTCCCTAGCTAGCCACCACATCTTGTGTCTCTTGTCTTGGCTTGTTTTTTGTTGATCATTTAATGTTCTGTCTGCACTTTGCTTAATGTATATGTGATTGCTTATTTGTGGGTAATAAGAAGAAAAATAAGTAAACTGCACTAAACATAGAACATACCATAATTTAACACGCTACTCAACATGGAAATGGTCGACCTCCCAAAAGACCAAGAAACTTCAAGTATGATGAATATAATATTGTAGATGACAAGCAAAAAGAATTTTATCTTATATCTACCCTCTCTACTGCCTCTCCTCTAGATACCTTGGGAAATTGGTTGATTGATAGTGGTGCCTCAAGGCACTTCACTAGGCACAAGGAAGCTCTTTCAAATCTGATAGAAAATGATATGAATTTGGAAACCATTCTCGGAGACAATGCCACCTATCCCATGAAAGGAGTTGGGAATGTTACTCTTCAATTGAATCAAGGTAACACTAATCATCTACAATAAGTACTATATGTACCCGATCTAAAGAAGAACCTGGTATCTATCTCGTGGATGGAGGACAAAGGATTCAAGGTGGCATTCATTGATGGAAAGGTACGTGTTTGGAAAATAAATTTCAAATAAGAATTTACTCTTGGATTCAAGGTTGACAACCTATCTCAAGTTGGAGGAAGTCCATTGGGAGCTATGTCTTGTGACACATCTCTTTAATCTGAATTATGGCACTGAATATTTTCTCATCTTCATTATAAAGCCCTACTCGATGCAAGGAAGATGGTGACAAGTATGCCCGAATTTAAAGTAGAACATGAAGGTGTTTATCAGGGATGTGTTGAAGGAAAACATACAAGGGGACCATTCCCCTCAAGTGATAGCAAGACTACCGACATTTTGCAATTGGTTCATTTTGATCTATTTGGTATGTTGCCCGTGATATCTTTGGGAGGACATTTATATTATGTTATCTTTGTGGATAAATTTTCTCGCAAAACTTGGATTTATTTCTTGAAGGACGAAGTGTTTACATGGTTCCGCTTGTTCAAAGCCTTTATCAAAAATCAAACAAGGAAGAAGATCAAAATATTGAGAACCGATAATGAAATTGAATATGAATCACATGAGTTCAAAGACTATGGTAGAGAAGCTGGCATTAAGAGGGAGAATACTACTGCATATACTCTTGAGAAAAATGGGGTTACTGAAAGGAAGAATCGTTCTATTACCGAAACCACTCATACCATGCTTCATGATCAAGGACTTCCGAAGTTCCTTTGGGGAGAAGCTACCAACACCACCTTGTATATTCAAAATAAATGCCCTCATCAAGTATTGGACTCCAAATCTCTCCACTAAAGTTTTCACTAGTAAGAAACCTGATGTTTCTCACTTTAGAATTTTTGGTAACCCCATATATTTTCATGTGTCGAAAGAAAAGAGAAGCAAATTGGATGCATTTGGGAAGAAAGGAACATTTGTGGGCTATAATGAAACTTCAAAGGCATATATAATCTATGTGCCTAGTCAAAGAGAAGTGGAAATAAGTCATGACGTCACCTTTGATGAATATGTCGCCCTTGGGAATATTAGGAGCCTTCCTATGCCAAGGAAAGACAAAGAAGAAGATACAGGAAAGCAGGGAGAACCGTTGGATGAGTCAATTCTTGATGCTGAAGGACCAATCGATCCCATTGATCCACCTCCCCATGAGCCCTCCTCCTCAAAAGGGAGACCCTCATGGCTTAGGGACACTCTCGAAGATGCCGAGAGACATATTGCACCAAGGGGGACATTTCAGGAAAGCAAGAAGTTGAACAGGTACCAAGGGCACTTATAGCTTCCATGATCACCATTGTTCAAACTGAGCCTTGCACATTCGAAGAATTTGTGAAGCACCAAGTTTGGAAGGATGCTATGAACGAAGAGTATGAGTCAATTATGAAGAATGACGTCTGGGATTTGGTCCCTGGACCCAAGGACAAATATGTTGTCACCTCAAAATGGCTCTACAAGATCAAGCATGGAGCTGACGAAAGCACTAAAAAGTTCAAGGCTAGGTTTGTTGCTGGAGGCTTCTCTCAAAAGGAAGGTATTGACTACGATGAGATATTTGCACCAGTTGCCCGATATACCACCATCCGTACGATCATTTCCATTGCTGCCTCTCAAGGTGGAATTTACATCAAATGGATGTCAAAACCGCCTTCTTGCATGGTTCACTTAAGGAGGAAATCTATGCAAAACAACTTGAGGGGTTCGAAGTTCAAGATCAAAAGACACATGTATGCAGGTTGAAGAAAGCCCTCTATGGGTTAAAGCAAGCTCCCCACTCTCGGTATGAGAGTATCGACAATTATCTGATGAAGCTGGGTTTTACAAGAAGTGAAGTTGATCTGAACCTTTACTTTAAGGTTGAAATGATAGACCTCTCATCTTGGTACTTTATGTGGATGATCTCTTTCTGACAAGTGCAGAACCTCTTATTTATCAATGCAAGAGGGAGTTGGCTTCTGAATTTGAAATGGAACTAAGATTGATGCACTACTTCCTAGGCTTGGAGTTTTGGCAAAAGCCAAGTGAGATTTTCCTTTCCCAAGGAAAATACATTTTGAAGCTACTTGAAAGATTTGGGATGGTGGATTGTAAGTCCGTGACTACTACGATGGAACTTAACTTCAAGAAGTTACGGGAAAGTGTTGTTGGGCCCAATGTGGGAAATCCTTCTGAGTATCGTTAACTCGTGGGGGCCCTGATGTTCTTGGTGAACTCTCGTCCAGACATATGCTTTGCAGTGAATACATTGAGTCAATTTACGGTCGAGCCTCATCACATACATTGGGTTGCTGCCAAGAATCTCTTGAGATATCTTTGGGGCACAATCACCTATGGACTAAGATACACTGTCGGGAATTTGAGGCTCCATGGTTATTCTGATGCTGTCTGGGCTAGCAGTGTGGTAGATCATAAGAGCACATCAGGATGTTGCTTCTCACTAGATTCTGCTTCAATACCCTGGATGAGTAGGAAGCAAAAATTTGTTGCTTTAAGCACCGCTAAGGCCGAATATAGTACTGCTAGTATGGCCTCCTATGAAGCTGTTTGGTTGAGGAAGCTCTTTAGTGAATTGTTTGGGCATGTGTTGGATACCACCATGATCTAGTGTGACAACCAAAGTGGGATTCGTCTCTCTGAGAATCCCATGTTTCATGAACACTCTAAGCATATTGATATCAGGTACCACTTTATCCGGGATATTGTACAACAGGGAGCAATAAGGCTCCATTACATTGGGACTAATGAACAAGTCACAAATATTCTTACGAAGCCCCTAGGGAAGGTCAAATTCTTAACCTTCCATGAACGACTTGGAGTCGTACAGAGACCCTCTTATGAGGGTCCCCTTTGAGTTGGATATTGAACTCTAGGAGCTCCGGGGGGCTTGGGGTACTTCTTGGAGCTATAAGCGACCATAGGGTGAGTGGTTTTCACCTTCCCTTAGTGGTGCGCTATGTACAATGTAAGTGGTTCACCTTCCCTTGTGATACCCCATGATGGTTGAAATATGCATAGGATGAGTGGTTCACCTTCTCCTATGGCATATGAGCAGGATGAGTGGCTCACCTTCTCCTGTCGATACATCCTACCCATGCAGTCTGGGACTCATGGGAAGTACCTCTCATATCGCTAATGAGTTGGGAAATGAGGATAGGGACCATATTTCTACTAATGGACACATCGTGTACTACCGTACTCCCTATGCTATGATGTTTGAGACTGACTTCGGGTCAATGTAGAGTGGTATGATACACTCTCGATCATTTCTCCATTATTTCTTCATGGTTTAGCAGAGCAGAGCAGGGATGTTAGAGATGATACAAATTGACAGATGGTTTGGCGGGTGGATTTCTCCCTAGTTGAGAGGGAGTGTTAAAATTGGCAACTAGGGCCAATCTCCACCTTGGACAACTCATATGATGGAGATAATATTTTTATTAGATTCCTCTTTCCAAGAGGCACAAGATTGATTCTCATTCTAACAAGTAGAAATGGAGTTATGAATTTATTTCTTCTATGGACAAATTGTGAAGGTTGGCCAAAAATCTAATGTAGGCTCATGAAGCCCAACAAACATGTTTCTTCACCCTCAATGTTGTGTATAAATAGAAGAGGCATTTTCCTCATTTTGGACACACCTCAATGCACATCTTTCTCTTTCCTCTCCTCATTGGTTTGTACGACAAAGGAGCTGCTCCTCTTCTTCATGCGTTGACTTGGGTTGACCAAAAATTTCAGGTTGGAATTTCAAGATTGTTTTTGGGCCATCTGTAGTAGCATTGACCAACGGTCAAACTCACTCCTTTGTCTACATTTTTCAGGCAGAAAATCCATAGTTGTTTGACCAACGTTGACTGCAGAGCCATTGACCGTAGATTTTATTATGCATTGACCAAGTTTGACTAGATTTTTTAGGACTGTTTCAGGCTAATTTGCATTGTCTTAGAGGCCGAGTTGAATGGGTTTGACCGAGCTAATTTGGAGTAGACTTTCTGCTGATTTGACTAGCATTGACTTTTTGGTTAGGGCATCCTATTTACTATAGTTTGACTGGACTATTTTACAGTGATTAGGAAAGTAATTTTTGTATATTGTACTCTCTCTCTCTCTCTCTGTTGAAATTTTGAAGAATAATAAGAAGATTTGATCAAAGGGTTTTCCCCACATTGGGATTTTTCCCTGGCATCCACCAAATATTGTGTCTTCTTCTCTTGGCTTGGATTTTTCTTATTGTTTATGTTCTATCTGCGTTTACTATCAATTTTAATGTGATTGCTAATTTGAAAATTGATATTGGGCTTATAAGAAAAATTGAAGTAAATTGCTCTAAAGCATATAGAACATGCCATTGTTATCTAAAATTAACAGAATGCAAGGCTCTACTGAGAGGAATTAAGCATTCAAGATAAGGTCCATGATGAAATTTTCCCAGTAAATTGTATCCACCAAAAATCATTTTCTATATTGACTCTCAAGATGTGTCTTGGGGATATGAGAGATATCATTTACGTCAATGTCAAGCATTGTGAATTTATGTGAGCCAATTGAAAAGAATTGGTAGACTAGTGGCTTTGTTGCAAGTCCTTTTGTTGATTTATCTTGGATTTTTGAACAAATTTAAGTTTACATTTTTATGAAATTGGGTTATATATTTTCTTTTAGATATCTGTTACAAGTGAAAATAGTCAAAAAATGCACAACTCAAGAGACTGTATGTTTTCACAGTTATTCATATTGGGAAAACTTTTTGGATGAAAATGTGTAGAGGATTTTTTTTATATCCTGGACAAAGTTTCATCCGAAAAAGTTCTTCCAAAATGCACAACTCATTTAGCACCTTGGAACCTGGCTGGGAAGCTGAGTTTCTATTTTGGTGTTTGATATCATGAATGTTTTCTTTAATGTAAATACATAATGTTATACGTGTGTTCTCAAATACCATCAATCACCCATATTCTTAAAGGATTAAACTTGGTATTCTCTAGTTTTTGTTTTCAAATATTTCTGCTCTTATTGTGTTTCTTCTTTGAGAAATGTACCTGAGCCAAAACAAATGCAGCTTAGGATGTAACATGCTTCAATCAACTCAAGACTGATTTCATCTCTGCTTTGGGAAAGAGAGGCACTTGAGAGAATTTTGGTACAACTATACCTTTCTCATGACACATCTTGATTACTTTTCTTTCTCTTTGATTGATAAATGATCCCTTCATAAAAAAGTGGCCTACCTTTGGCTTGGTGTCACAACAGATGGGTATCTATTATGCCAAATTCACCCCTTGCACAACATCTGTGAGCCTCAAGGTCACAGAGACTTCCAACCGATCACAAGATGCAGTAGTTGGCTCCGCTGGTAGAATGAAAGTGACACTAAAAGTAATTAAATTGACCAATATATGGCTGATGATTATTTTGTTTATATTGATTAGGGTGAAAATTAGTATTTGGCTAAGCTCTGTTCAAGAAATTGAGATCATAAATCAATTGGTTTTCCTTGAACTAAATGAATCTTCTGAAGATAACATGCTTTTGGGTATCTAGACAACAAGGATATTTGAATGCTAAATAATACAGTAATAAAAATAAAGTAGACAAATAGGAGAAAAATATATTCCACGTGTTCCAACCACTCAAATAAAATATTATGGAGTCAGTGTCGTTCATGAGTTTTAGAAGGATTAATTCAGGAGCATTATCATTATCAATTTCCTTTATCAGTGATTAACAATATCAAATTTACACCAACAAATGAAGTTTTGCAAGCCACTCTCTCAAATATAAAAATATTTGTGGTTCTATACACCTAAATTTTCAATTTTATCAACAAAATCCAAACAGGATAACCAATTACAAAAAGAATTCGTTAGAACAAAATAAAATAACTCGGAACCCTAGTAAATAAATAAATAATATGTTATAGCTTTTTAGTCATCCTCTGCATATTTAAAATGATAAACGAGCCTTCAAAGATGTCCATAGCATTGCCCACTTTAAAAGATAATAAAAACTCGAATTTCCATTAGGGCAATTCAATCTTGCTTAAAATGAACAAATTTGATATACGTCGCGGCCTAAAATTACGGTTTAGGGTTATTGACAACCATCATGGCATAAAATTACGGTTTAGGTTTATTGACAACCATCATGCCCTAAAATTAGAGCTTCGGGTATATAGGCATACATAGAAAACTAAGGTTAGGCTTAGGCTTAGATCCTTCATGCAGAATTGATTTTAGCTGGAACCCTGATTTTCCCCTCAAAACCCGCCATACCAATACAATTTTCTCTCTGAGAAACCCAAAATACAAAACCCTGAAAATCCTAGACCAGTTGCAGTTTACAACAAATCAAATGCAAACACCCAGAAAATATCAAAGAAAAATCATCTAACCTCGATAACCGATAAACCTAGAGTGGCGGTCTTCAAGAGCTCAAAATGCTTGTTTCCTCTACGGAGAAAATACTCGATGTAGATGAAATCCTTTTTATCTATGAACTATATTTTTTTGAACTCTTCCGATAAAATTTGCTCTATTCTGGATGGGTTGGGGAAATGTTTGGTTCGGGCTGCTCGTAAGAATCCTTTGTATAAACTTAAAACCTGCCTGTGCATTCCAGAGAGTCTGTGCGAAGGTGCCATCAATTACAGATTCTATAAATTATGGTGGCCAAGGCTAGAAGGTCTGTAAAATTAGAAACAAACCAAGATTTCGTTAAAGCTGTCTCTAGCTTTCATAAAATATCTGTGAGGTATTTGAGATGAATAGAAGGTCATTGCTGAGCTTAATGGTTAAATATTCATAATGTCAGTTCTTATTTTGTAATGTATTTTTTTAATAATTTTTAAAGGTCATTATATTTCATAAAGGAATAATTATTTTTTTAAGATTTTTATATATAGTTAAACAAAAAATTTATTAAACTTCATGTAGAGAGAGTATAGTAGAGGGAATTACTAACTCCCTTTCATGTTTTTTGCATCGGAAACATCCATTTTAGAGGGAATAGTGGTGCCTCGAGCCTGCGTCTTGTCTATCCACAATTCAAGAGATCGTGATGGTAGCAAGCTCTTCTCAACTCAAAATTTATGGCTTATTAGGTTATCATACACATGTCTATTTGACGGCACTGGTGGCCTCCATGCAAAGAATGTTAAGAACACAACCATGGGCAACAGAAAGTAGAAATGTTTGTTGTAAATGACTGAAAGCAACAAATGACAGATGGGTTGGTTACAACATCCTTTAGCAATCATTATGGTGAGGGAGTGTAGCTGACCTCATTGGTGAAGTAGAAGCATGCCACATCTCCATCCTTGGCACAAATAAGGCATTGAACAATATGATGATAGCATCCCTCATCATTATCGGTGCCTAGTTGTAGAACAATTTGATGATAACATCCCTCATCACTACCAATCTAGATCGAGAGGCCTAGGAGATGGGAATCACTAGGGATAATGTGTGGCCTCTCCACAATCTATTAGGTCACCACCTCATAGACCAAGAAGATGCTACTATGGTGTTGGAGGGACGTGTTTGGGACCTAGACTTCACAACTGTCACGTTTGGGTTGCGTTGTGAGCCATCGTTGGTGCTTTGGGGCATCAATTATAGCGTACTTCCTCATTTGCAAAGAGCTTCAATTCACAGATATTTGTGGATTCTACCTTGCAAGGTACCAAGCCTTATAGGCAACATACGTGTCGCACTAAGGTCCAATCCTCAGTTAGTCCTCAACAGCAGCACAATATAATGGAGAACATTCTTATGGGCCCTGGAACATCTAGCAGTAAGGAAGCTCATACTAGTGGCCCAAATGGTGTCACTCATCCTCTGCTTGTAATGCACCAATCGTCAGTTGGGCAGTCTCTGCTAACAATGCACCATCTGCTAGCAATTCACCCTCGGCTCAATGATGAGGACTACTACAAACCAACACCAGTGGAATGGGAAGATCCTCCTGAGCTCAAGCATGGTGAGGAGAACCCTAGCAAGCAACATTTGCAATTGCTTTGGCTTCCATTACGACTCAGGTCATTTTGAGGCTCCTGCCATTCTGTTTTTTTTTTAATGATATAAACTATTCAAGTGATCATTTGGTTTCCCTCATAATGGAAAATGGTCCTACTTGCCACAGTTTTGTAACAACCAACCTCTTTTTCTTATGGCGCAATCTAGCTAGCCAAATCCTTAAAGCATGTAATATTTGTACATTTTTTGTAATATAAAGATGTCTAACTTCTTATAAAATTTAAGCATGTTTGTTCTCTTATAAATAAGTTTGTCAACTATCTTAGGGAAGTAATGGAACTGAAAATGTGAGAGTGAGCAGTTATGGATTTCTAGTCATTGTTGTTGCAAAAACTCAACAGATATTGTATTCAATCTCTTTCTATATTTAATAAAATAATTTCTTTGATTAAAATTGTAAAGAATCTAAACTGGTAATAATAAAAATTGAAAATAAAAATTGATTCACCCCCCTCTTAGTATTTCCAACAATTGCTATCAAAGCCAGCTTCTTCAAAATCAACCTAACAGCTGGAAGGAGGATTCTTAAGTTACAATGAATAATCAAAAAGTGACAGCATGAAGGCTTCCCTTGTTCGATGGTACTAATTTTGGTTTTTGGAAAAAGAGAATGTCTTACAACTTAATGTCCCTTGGACCTGAAGTTTGGAATGCTCTTCTGAATGGGTACATTGCCCCTCCCACTCTTCCTACTGATCAAGATGAAAGAAAAGCGTACATTGCCAATGCCAAAGCTCTAAATTCCATTACCATTGGAATTATTGATTCTGAGTTTATGAAAGTCTTGAATTGTGACTCAGCTATGGAAGTATGGGATAAACTGGTTAGCTTATATGATGGGGACTCCAAGGTTAAGAAGGAAAAGCTTCAAACTCATAGGAGGAAGTTTGAAAGTCTGAAAATGGATGACGAAGAAGATATTGCATCATAATTCCTTCGAGTAGCCGAAGTAGTCAACTCTCTTAAAGGATTAGGAGAAACGATTGAAGAAAGCATTGTTGTTCAATGCGTCTTAAGATCTCTCCCAGACAGATTTGACTCCAAAATAAGTGCTATAGAATAAATGAAGGAACTAGACACTCTCAAAATGGATGAACTTAACGGAATCCTCATTGCCTATGAGATGAGAAAAGGAATCCCAAGTTCCAAAGAGGCAGTATTCAAGGCCTCAAAATCTAAAAAGGGAAAAGGGTGGAATACCAGCAGTGATGACTCCGATGTTGAATTCGAATTGGTACAATTTGTATGAAGACTAAAGAAAGGATCCAAGCTAAAAGGTAAGCATCTTCTTATTTGTTTCAATTATGGAAGAATAGGTCACTACGCTGCAAAATGTCCTCATAAGCATGACAGTGATAATGAGGAAGGAAGGATATACAAAGAGAAGGGATTTACTAAGAATAATATCATCTCTAAACAAGATGAATCTCATGAGGATGAATATGTGGTCATCAAGAATAAATCATCTAAAGGTATCTTCCATGACAAATAAAGTAATGATGAATCAAATGACTATGTTGGAAGCAAGGAAGTACTATTTATGGCATTCATTGAAGATGACAAACCTAGACAGGAAAACAAAGAAGATACAAATGAATTACTGATAATTACCATTGAAGAAGACGTGAAGCTGAAATAGTATCTCTAAAAAAGGAAATGGAACAAATCAAAAGAATTTGGTAGAGTTCTCAAACACTTGATCACATCCTCAACACTTAGAAATGTCAAAGTGACAAGTTCGAGATCGATTTTTAATCAAGTGCCAAGGATGATACAAGAAGTTATGCCGACGTACTTTGCAGGAATCCAAAATAAGAAAAATCATCTCATCAAAGGCCTAACTCAAATCCAAAGAATGAAGAAAGACCAACTCCAAGGAAGAAGATTTATTCAAATCATGGCTCTTATAACAGGTACCAAACTATATTTATTAGACAATGTTATTATTGTAATTTTTTTTATCATAATGCTATACATTGCATGGCTCGTAAGAATGAAGCACCAAGATTGAAAAATTAGACAAACAAACCATGTAGTCTCAAAGGGAAAGGACAAATCAAGACTTTCAACTCGTTTGATCCTTTGGCCAAATTTGATCCAATTTGTTGATTATGTAATGATAATGGACATAGCGAACAAAATTGCCCCCTCAAAAGTAAAGAAGCAAAAGATGAAAATCCCTATATGGATAAACGTGGTCTGGCTTTATGTGCTAACAGTGAAGAAAATCTTTGGTTTGTAGATAGTGGGTGCTCCAGACATATGAAAGGTGACAAAAGAAAGTTTGTCTCATTAAACAAAAAAGAAGGAAATGTATCCTTTGGGAGTGGTTCTACCAAAATTTCTTGGAAAGGGAACTGTTACCCTTATTAATGGAAAAGGAAAGGCTCAAAATGCTTTGCTAGTAGATGGGCTCAAACACAATATCTTGAGTGTTAGCCAAATCTATGATAAAGGACATAATGTTGTCTTCAACACTAAAAATTGTGAAATAAGGAACTCTTCCTCAAAAGAACTTGTGGTGAAAGGAGTTAAAACATCAGATAACATCTACATTATGAACAAAATTCAAGAAGATAAATGTTATCTAAGTCAAACAGGTGAAAGTTGGTTGTGGCATAAACGACTGGGACATACAAGTTTTGATAACTTGATCAATATCAACAAAATCAATGCAGTAAGGGACATTCCAAAGATGTCAAAACAAAATCAAGAAGATGTGGCCCTTGTCAACATGGCAAGCAAACTAGAACCAGCCACAAGATTAAGGATTTCTCCGTATCAAAATCTCTAGAGATCATTCATGCAAATTTATGTGGGCCAACCAGAACTCCAACACTCTAAGGAGAAAGGAATCTAAAGAGAGCTCCCCGCCACTAGAAAACCTAAACAAAATGGGTGGTTGAAAGGAGAAACCAAACTGTTCAAGAAATGGCTAGAACTATGATACTAGTAGCTGAGTTGCAGTCAAAACTTTGGAAGGAAGGAGTCAAGACAACAGTTTATACCTTGAATCGAACTCAACTAAGACCGAATAATGAGAAGACTCCTTATGAATTATGGAAAGGAATATCTGCTTTAGTAAAATACTTCAGGATTTTTGAAAGCAAATGATTCATAAATTTCAATGACGACTCACTAGGAAAATTTGATTCTCGAGTTGATGAAGGAATATTTCTTGGGTATTTTACCAGAAGCAATTCTTACAAGTGGTACAATAATTGACTACGAAAAATAGTGGAAAGCATTGATGTGAAGATTGATGAAGGGCTTCCAAAAAATAAATTTGGAGATCATGAAATTGATCCCTTTATTGAAGAAAGTGAAGAAGAACCTGAAAAAGAAGAAAAATATATTAAAAGAAAAAACAAAAACAAAAACAAAAAAAAAGAAAAAGAATCATCTCAAACTCCTTTAAAAGTGAAAATCCTCCAAAAGAATCACCCGAAAGAGCAGATTATTGGCAATGTAGATGAAGGAATATAAACCCGAAGAAGGATGACAAGTACACCAAAGATAAATGATGCTACTCTCCTATCTATGATAGAACTAGAAACTTTTACTAAAGCAAGTAAGGATCCTCATTGGGTGGAAGCCTTGGAAGAAGAAATGTATCAAATTGAAAAAAAATGAGACATGGGAGCTGGTACCTCGTCCAAAGGATAAAAATATAATTGGAACTAAGTGGGTGTTCAAAAAAAAAATGAATGAAGATGGAAAAAACATCATAAATAAGGCAAGACTTGTCTGTAAAGGTTATTCACAAATTGAAGGAATCGATTTTGAAGAAACTTGTGCATCAGTAGCTCGTATGGAAGCTGCAAGGATGTTCTTGGCATTTGCATGCTCAAAAGGATTCAAATTCTATCAAATGGACGTAAAATCAACATTTCTAAATGGGGAACTCAAGGGAGAAGTCTACATGGAGCAACCAGAAGGTTTTTATCTAGTAGAAGGAAAAGACTTTGTATGTAAGTTGAAAAAGGCATTATACAGTTTGAAACAAGCTCCTAGAGCGTGGTATGAAAGATTGGATCACTATCTACAACAACAAAAATTAAAAAAGGTGTGGCAGGAAGTAATCTATAAATGAAGATGGATGAGGATAAATTACTAATCACTCTCGTATATGTTGATGATCTGATTTTTTCTAGCAATAATGATGAAATGAGCCATGAGTTTGATCAAAATATGTCAAAATAATTTGAAATGTCAATGATTGGTGAGCTATCCTACTTCCTTGGACTACAAGTATTGCAAATCACAATAGATATGTTTATCTTTCAAACAAAATATCTCAAAGATATGCTTAAAAGATATGGAATGGAAGAATGTGCACCTATGAGCACACTGGTGACCAGAAACTACAAACTAAGAAAATATGATGATTCCCCCCCGGTAGATGCAACTCTTTACAGGTCAATAATTGGAGCTCTCTTATACTTAATGGCTACAAGGCCCTACATTATGCAAGCAGTGGGAATGATGGGAAGATTTCATTCAGCTCCTAAGCAATCCCACATGATGGCTGTGAAAAGAATTCTCAAATACTTGAAAGGAAGCCCCGACTTTGGTCTTTGGTATCCCAAAAGCACAAATACTAGAGTGACATCTTATACAAATTTCGATTGGGATGGAAGCATGGATGATTGTAAAAGCACCAATGGAAATGCATTTTTTATTGGAGATTGCCTAGTATATTGGCTCATTAAAAAATAATCATCTATATCTCTCTCTACAACTGAAGTCGAATATATAGCTGCAACTAACTATTGTACACAAATAATATGGATGAAGGAAGTTTTGAAGGATATTAACATAGAAAATAAACAACCAATCACCATCTATTCTGTTAACACAAGTGCTATTAGGCTCAGTAAAAATTCTAGTAATGCACTCAAAAACCAAACATATACTAATCAAGTATCATTTTCTCCGTGAATAGTTGGCTGAACAAAACATCAAGTTGGAATATATTAATACCAAGGAACAAATTGCAGATATTTTCACCAAACCTCTTCCTCGAGATGCATTTTAACATCTCCGTCAAAATATGGGGATTATTACTTTAGCATCACACTAAACCGATTCTTAAGATGCTACATGACAGGGGGAGCAGTTTGACAGGGGGAACAATACAACAGGAGGAGTCCTTGTGCACTCCTTTGCGATTGATGTCAAAGGGGGAGAGAAGAAGAATATTGCCACCAATGACAAAGGGGGATATTATTAATATAGATTGTCGTTGATGTCAACATGGCGATATTCTAGGATACCAAATGATGATGTGAAGCCAAGGAGAAGTAGATCCATGAAGCAACAGGAGCAAAAAGCTAAGGAGAAAAAGGAAGCCATTGGAAAGACATTGGAAGAAGAGTTATTGAAAGAACGAAAGAATGAAGAGAAGCCACAGAAGCGAGAACCCAACAGTAAGGTCCAGAAGGAAAGAACTAAGAAGCAAAGAGGAATACGCAGTGGAGGAGCATTAACAGTGTTAACAGAGGAGTTAAGGGGAGGGAGTATTAAAACATGTAATAAAACACATCGGCGACTTTACCAATAGTCTATTATGTGCCACTACCCAAAACCTCTGATATGCGAAATATGCAGACCAGGAACAGTTTATGGTATCAATCCTAATGCAATATCATATCTGATTGAAAGTTACATATCACAAAGCCTTGTTACATTCAAATCCTCCGATTGCAATATGTATTGTGGACCTGATGGTTCCAATGAAATACGCCTTAATGCAATATCACATCCATCGCAAATTGCAAACCATAAAGTTTATTATGTTTCACCGCCCCAAATCCATCGATTGTAATATGTGTATTGTAGACTCACCGGACCATTACAATATTGCTCAATGAAATATCACATCCATTTCATCAACAGTATGAATATCGACCATCTTAAATCAGTGATAGAGTTGTCATTGCGGGACCTCTGAAAGTTGCGATTGCGATTGATGACGTGGATGTGAGACTTCCTTGGGTACAATCTCTCTTATCAAATCTTCTGTAAATAAAATAATTTTATGATTAATTGAATGAATATCCATAAGTGCCTCTCCTTCCAAATGAACGTGTCTTTTGAGTATTGGTGAAACTCGTATAAAAACGAGTTAAAGCACTTCACTTACATGAATTGATCTTGGGCATTAAAACAAAAAAAACAAAACAAAAACAAAATTAAAACAAAAACAAAAACAAAAAAAGAAAAAGAAACAAAAACAAAAACAAAAACAAAAACAAAAACAAAAACAAAAACAAAAACAAAAACAAAAACAAAAACAAAAACAAAAAACCAAAAACAAAAACAAAAACAAAAACAAAAACAAAAACAAAAACAAAAACAAAAACAAAAACAAAAAACAAAAACAGAGCATAACGAAAGTTCACAATTCGTGAACTTGAACAGATAGAGGAAGCCAAAGGTTGAGAAAACACAGAAGGTGTAGCAGAAGCGAAAGGATGAGAAAAGAAGGAATGGAAACTAAAGATAGAGCGATAGGAAAATATTTTGACCTGTTTCATCAAGAAAGAATAAGACCCGAAGTGAAGCCATAGCGCAGACAGCGAGGACAGGGTTTTGTAAAGAAGTCCTTGGAAGCAGTATAATACAATCAAACATTTACCGATGGAGTAAATCTATAGGGTCGGAGCCCTTCGGGTTGGTGCCTCAGAATTGGAAGGATTGGTGTCCTTGGAGGTGGTGCTCCTAAATTAAAGGTTGGTGCCTTGGTAATATAGGGTCGGAGCCCTAGAGGTTGCAACCTCATCAAAGTATAAGTTGGTTGGAAAAACTCATCAGATATTGTATTCAATCTCTTTCTATATTTAATAAAATCAGTTCTTTGATTAAAATTGTAAAGAATCTAAACTGGTAATAATAACAATTGAAAATAAATGTTGATTCAACCCCCTCTCAGTATTTCAAACAATTGATATGAGAGCTAGCTTCCTCAAAATCAACCTAACTGCTGGAGGAATGGTTCTTAAGTTACAATGAAGAATAAAAAAATGAAATCTGGAAGGCTTCCCTTATTTGAGTGTACTAATTTTGGTTTTTGGAAAAAGAGAATGTCTTACTACTTAATGTCTCTTGGACTTGAAGTTTGGAACGATCTTCTGAATGGGTACAATGCCCCTCCCACTTTTCCTATTGATCAAGATGAAAGGAGAGCATACATTACCAATGCCAAAGATCTAAATTCCATTACCAGTGGAATTATTGATTCTGAGTTTACAAAAGTCTTGAATTGTGACTCAACTACGGAAGTATGGGATAAAGTGGTTAGCTTATACGATGGGGACTCCAAGGTCAAGAAGGAAAAGCTTCAAACTCATAGGAGGCAGTTTGAAAGTTTGAAAATGGATGATGAAGAAGATATTGCATCATACTTCCTTCGAGTAGCCGAAGTAGTCAATGCTCTTAAAGGATTAGGAGAAAAGATTGAAGATAGCATTGTTGTTCAAAAGGTCTTAAGATCTCTCCAAGGCATATTTGACTCCAAAACAAGTGCCATAGAATAAATGAAGGAAATAGACACTCTCAAAATGGATGAACTTCATGGAATCCTCATTGCCTATGAGATGAGAAAAGGAATCCCAAGTTCCAAAGAGGCAGTATTCAAGGCCTCAAAATCAAAAGAGAGAAAAGGATGGAATACCAATAGTGATGACTCCGATGTTGAATTCGAATTGGCACAATTTTTATGAAGACTAAAGAAAGGATCCAAGCTAAAAGGTGAGCATCCTCTTATTTGTTTCAATTGTCGAAGAATAGGTCACTACGCTGCAAAATGTCCTCATAGGCATGATGGTGATAAAGAGGAAGGAAGTATATAAAAAAATAATGGATTTACTAAGAATATTTTCCTCTCTAAACAAGATGAATCTGATGAGGATGTGTTATAGAAATTTTTGGGCACTACAACCCCAATCATACATGTCCATAAACCAAGGGCTTCTAAGTCCCTAAAAGTGTTGCTTCACACCCTAAAGGAACAAGGTCAGCTGATTACATCATCTCCCAGAAGTTCTCCATGGAAAACTGGTCAAAACTGGACCATACAGGTTGCCTAGTGCAGAGGGTGCGATGTATCTCACCTGCTCAGTGTAAAAGGTGCGATGCATACTGGAAAGCCCTTCTGTAGGGTGCGATGGACGAGAGTAGACAAATGGAAGAGACAGTTTGCAAGGTGGATGATCATGGAATCTTCCAGAAACTTCTCCTGTGACACTTGCCTCTCTGAATTCGCCTAGGGATGAGTAAGAGATCATCAATCT
>APFE031266655.1:0-26857 GCA_000404065.3 Pinus taeda | reverse complement strand
TCCCAGTCAGCAGACACAACAAGCAGCACCGTCCACCTCAGCACCAACAACAGAGCAGGCTGAAAGCCTTGACATGCAGAAGCTGAGAAATGAGATTCAAGCCTTGGAGTCTCAAATGTCAGAGTTGAATCACGCCAAAGACACTCTGGCTAAGATCAATGAGAAATATGACAAATCCAAGCAAAATGTGGCTAAAAGAGAAAGAGAGGTAAAGGCTCTCAAAAAGAGAATAAATGAGCTAGAGAAGGAGCTCACACTAGACAAGGTGACAGCTGAGCTCAAAAGGATCCTATGGGCCAATATTGGCCAGTCCATTACAGACCAGTGGGAATACATAGAGGCCATTCATGAGCAAATGGGGTTCATTGGAAAAGCACACAGGGAAATTCAAAGGGCAAGGGCATCTCTAGGCAGCATGCCTGAGGTTGCCACCAGAATGATAAATGTGCTTAACTACAGGAAAAGCTCCCAGCTGATCAAAATGGGAATTACCAACAGGACTGAGACCATTTCAATGGTCAAAAGGGTCCTGACACTAAGAAACCTGGTACAGACCTTAGAAAGAAGAAGCCAGGATATGCAGGAAGATATCAATAAATTCCAGGACAGGTTCATGGCATTACAAAACAGAGGTCTTCCTAGCTTGATGGAGCCCTCGGGAAGGCTACTTTCACATGAAAAATATGCCAAGAGAGTCAACACTTTTGCTGCCAATCAGATTGCAGAAACAGCCAGCACATCAACAGAAACAGGGCCAGCAACAGGACATACCCTTTTCAACAGGGTGGAGAGCCTATTCTTCATTACGAATGAAATTACTCACTTGTTTGATGAGCCTCCCAATTTTTACAAGTATACAGAGGCAGATGAGACCATGGGGTCAATTTTGAGGCATCAACTGCCTACACAGGAAGTCTGGAATAATTTAATACAATTACTGCTAAACCAAAGCCAGTAATTATGTTTTTCTTTTCTGAAATATTTAAATTCTCATACATAGTAAAATAAAGGATATATCGGCAGGTATGCAGAAAGAGGCTGAGCCAACTCAGCACAACTATTCGGCCACCACAGCAGCACTGGCAGTCACAGGTGACAAGGCCAAAAAGCTACAGGAGAACAGAGCTGCACAAACACGTCACTCAGCAGTTATAACAAAGCATTCAACTGACTCGGTGAGCTCCAAAGGTCGAAATCTTCTGACAGGAGTAAAGAGCATTTATGTTGTATTAAAGGCTGTAATAACTTCTTATCTACTATTTCTGTACGAGTTAAAGAATATATTTTTTCTCAGATGACTCAATACCTGAGATATTTTGTATGAAACACTTCTATATATCCCCCCTCGCATAAGTCAGCAAGGGTTGGACGTTGGATGTCGGATATTGTTCATATCTATTCTATTGTTTTACTGTAACTCTCAGAGAAGTAATACAAAAAGATGATGGAATTTCCAAAGCTCTGTGTTGCTTGATGTTTTGTGGTGTTTAGCTGGAAGTTACAGGATTCCTATGTATTTCATGGCACAATAAGTTTCTCTTATAACTCTTTGTTATGTATTTTGTTATGTTTCATATCTCTTTCATGTTTCCTGTGTCTTACAGTTAATAGCAAGGAAAAAGAATAGTTCCGAGATTTAATCACAAATTACCCTGAACTCAATCTAAGCTATTCTGAATGTTTTTCTTTGGTTATAGTAATAAAGGTGTAATTCTTAATTGCTACCCTTTCACACTATATCTTTCACAGTGATTATTGTTTCAGGAATTCAAGTTTGCTCCTGAGGAATATATCTCTTTCTTCACACTCCAGCTTTAGTGGAAAAATCTTAATTGCTTTTCACTGGTTATTTACATTCCACCACCATAAATTCAAGTTTGTTTCATTAAGTATATAAATGGCCCTGTAACTCCAGCTGCTCAAACTCAAGATTTCAAGAAACCAGTAGCCACAGACTCCATTTCCCAATGGACTAACATTATCTGCAGACCTCTACTTTAAGTACAGAAAGACATCCTTCCAACCAAACATAAACCAAAACCATACTTCATAACTAACCTAATATCTCCACAGAACATAGACAAACCTTAAAGAGAGAGCCCTCTCTGATTACAGCTGGGCTAGAAGCTGTAATCCAAAGATTGGTTAGTGGTTACCCCGACCGCATTCCCTTGGGAGTCATAGGGAACAACCTAGGTGTTAACACCTACCTCAGCGATGATATGATCTCATATATATATTTTTCATTGAATGTTTTTACAGGTTCCAACCGGCCTCTCCACAAGATGATCCTTGAAATGATAAAACACTTCACTCTTCCTATATGATAAATGAAAAAATCCTCATATACTATAGACTTCTCACTTTAGGGGGCAATCTGTTACACAAAAATATCGTCACCTTGATTATTTTCAGTCGGTATGGGTCTATCACCACCTATGCCAGCTTCCTAAGCAAGTCTCAAACCTCAGCTCTTCAAAACAAGCTTTAGAAATGAGAGAAAGACATCAAAAAAGCAATGTAACTCTGGTTCTACACTTTCTCTCACTTTTTCCTCCGGGCCCGCACCTTTTGTTCAGGATATCTGCGTACTTATATGCTCTTTATGTAAAGGGGATGGTGCATACCCCTGTGAAATTCAAAAGGCGCAATTTGTATCTTAAAAAACTCACTTTGGGTTAATTCTAGAGTTTTCTAGAAGGATTTGTTACGTGGATTGTTCGCTCCAAGTGGTTCATGCATCCCATAAGAGGAGGAACTAATCTGTTGTTGGGAGGAGCTATCCCTTTGAAGGAGGATTCTATCCCTTTGAAGGAGGACCTGGTAACTGATCTCCATTACACTATAAATTGAGGCATTGGGTCAGTGGCCAGGGAGGTTAGAAGCTGAACTTTTGAGGGTAAATGCTAGTGAAATCAATACTTCCTATTTGAGCTTAAGGGGAGAGATCACATACTTTTTTGGCTTCATTGGGGAGTGAGTGAAGCTTGTCAAAGTAGAGGAGACTTCTTGTTGGACCCTAGGAGGAGCTTGTACAGTGTCAAGGCAAAGGTTGTAAAGTTCTTCTCCTTTTTGAATTAATACAATCAAGCTCATTTTTCTCAACAAGTATCTCATGTTATTTGTTTCATGGACTCCTTGACTTTCATGTTAAATATGTTTTATAATACTGGTTATTCAGGTGCTATCTAATTGTTTGGCTTGTTTGTGTTTGCAGGTTTTTGATAAAGGAACTTACTTGGATCAAAGGAGCGAAGGCATCTCCAAACTTGCGTTGGACATGAGGTAGGCCTTAAACACATTTGTTTTCCATTATTTATAAAGCGCATTTAGAGAAAGATAGTGTCTCATTGGTTTGTTTGTCATTAGGTCTTCATTAGATTCTAGGAAGGTCTATCTTGTCCGCAAGATCGACTCATTCCGCGTGACAAAATGGCGACGCTGAGTTTCTCATTTTTGTTGATCATAAGGTGTTTTTCAACCTATGGTCGAGGACGATGTATTTTGACACACTCCTATGTATATATGATATCGTTATTACTGGCTTGTCTTGTTAAACATGTTATGGAATGTTTTTATATTTACTTGTATGATTATCGCATATGTCTACTTAACATTTGAGAAGCAATTGCATGTGCTAATGTAATAGTCAAATTCACGTTCCAAGAGACGCACTCTCAAAAATAATCTTAATAAAACTGGATTTCTAATGGCATATACTCTATTAAGCTGTAATACAATGAGTTTAGAATATAACCTCACTATCAAAGTCCGAATCCCAAATGAAATAGATTCAGATAATAACTCCACCACTGCACTATACTCTGCAATGTTATTTATTGTTTGACTGAGGCTTACCCCATGCATAGATACCAACTCGTCAGAGGGCGAATAGATAACCCAAGCTGCGGAAGAAATATTCCGTGTACTACGACAAGCGCCATTAGCGAAACCAAGATATGTTTGAAGAGGCGTCGACATCTGCGACATCAAACGTAAAACCAAGATAAGCAGGAATAACGACCGAAAGCTCAAACTCTAAGCTAAGAACACTGTTAATCTAAAACACACCAGCTAGAAGAAAAACTATCCTAACTAAAAAAATCTCCACACTCGTTTTAAGCATAATAACTCTTCAGGTAAAGCCCATTTCTGGGTTTACCTAAAGAGACCCCGTCAAAGTCTACCAGCTCATAGGCCCCTTTCGCTAGCTTTCGCTTGACAACAAAAGGACCATGCCACATAGGCATGAACTTTCCAACGCCTAATTTATCATTTGCTTGATCGTACAAAATGACTAAATCTCCTTCCGAAAAATTTCGAGGGGTTACATTTCGATCACACTGAGTCTTAATACGTTTGGAATGAGATTCGATCGCTAATGCAGCATCGCGGCGATTCTCATCTAGCTGAGCTAAGTATAATAGACGTCTTTCCTTTTCGGAAGTAACTGGAAGTAATTCGATGGCCATTCGTAATGACGGGTTTTCGCACTCAATAGGTAACACAGCTTCCAAACCATAAACTAGTTGGAAAGGAGTGAACCCTGTTGATGTTTTGACTGAGGTTCGGTATGCCCACAGTGCTGAAAATAACATGTTATGCCAGTTCGACCGATGAATCCCAATGATTCGTCGGATCATGATGAATAAGACATTGTTGATGGCTTCAACCAGACCATTAGCTTGTGGATAATAAGGAGTTGAACTGTCGTGACGCAAGCCAAGTTGTTCTGTAAGTTCTGTCATCATAATGTTTCGAAAATGATGCCCATGGTCAGTGATAATCGCTTGTGGAACACCAAACCTAGCAATTATATGATTGAATATGAAAATTGCAGCTGTTTTGCCGTCTGCCTCAAATTTAGGCATCACCTCGTCCCACTTAGTAAAATAATCTACCGCAAGGATAATGTACGCATGCCCCCCGGCCGAGTGAGGGTTACATGTAATATAATCGATACCCCATTTGGCGAAAGGACCAACAGCAATTATAGGGTGAAGAGGAGCAGGTGGGGCGTGCATCTTTCGATCAAAAGTTTGACAACTGTTGCATTTTCGGGCCGCAGTAATACAATCTTTAAACAAAGACGGCCAGAAATAGCCACCACGCAATATCTTTTGGGTAGTAGCATACCCAGACATATGACCGCCACACGCTCCAGAATGACAGTCATTTAGGACCCTTTTGGCTTCCTCATGAGTCAAATAACGTCGAAAAAAAGAGTCTGCCCCTAGGCGATAAAGAGTATCTCCAATAATTTTGAATTGCTGGGATTGGAATCGGATTTTCTGACAGTCGGATCGTGAAAGATCAGGCCTAAAGGTTTGGGTTTGGAGATAAGTGATGATATCTCCATACCACGGATCTAAAGTGCTGATCAGAAACAAGGATTTGTCCACAATAGGCTCCTCCACCACAGTTTCTGTCTCAACACGAGGGAAGTCACACATAAGTTCCGCAAAAACTAATGATTTCTTTGACTTGGATTTTTCAAATTCCAAATCAAACTCCTGCAAGATGACAATCCATTTGGAGTATTTGGCCCCCAACAATTGCTTGGTCAAAATATAGATCATGGGGATGCAATCAGAAATGACCGTAGTTTTTCGTAATAAAATGTAATGACGAAATCTTTGGACAGCTTGAACAGCTGCCAATGCCAATTTCTTCACATGTGAGTATTCTAGCTCAGTTGGATTTAACATGCGACTAAGGTAATATATCACATGTTCCATACCGAATTCATCTTCCTGAACTAACACCATCCCAATGGTGGAATAGGAAGCAGCGAGATACAAGTAGTAGTCCTGGTTGTAGTTGGGAGGATGTAACAACGGCGCATGGGTCAATGCATGTTTTAAAGCATCGAAAGATTTCTCAGCTATCTCATCCCAAAAGAATGAAGTATTTTGTTTCAACAACCAAGTAAAACCCTTTGTAATCTCGGCGTAGTTAGGGATAAATCGACGTAAAAAGTTTGCTTTCCCTTGCAAACTTTGGAGTTGGCAAAGACTCGAAGGAGGAGGCAATTTGATGATAGCTTCGACCTTCGAAGGATCGACACGAATGCCAGCTTTTGAAACTACAAATCCCAGTAATCGAGCTGTTTCAATGCAAAACACGCACTTGTGAGGATTCAACCGAATTCGATAATGCCTACACCTCATGAAGATTTCTCGTAAATGGACAAGGTGATCAGCTCTATGTAAGGAATGAGCAGGCAAGTCATCAAGATAGGGTTGCACAATGTGTTTTATATCATGAAAAGCATAAGACATAGCCCGTTGAAAAGTTGTGCCGGCGTTCTTAAGGCCAAAAGGTAATTTGTAATAAGAAAATGTTCCCCATGGACCAATGAATGTCATTTTTGGTTGATCGGCAGGCAGAATATTGATTTGATTGTAGCCCGAAAATCCATCCATAAAGGAGAAAATTTCACTACCGGCACAATCATCAATAATTTGATCGATATAGGGTGTAGGGTAATTATCTTTTGGACATGCTCGATTAATATCCCTATAGTCGATACAGATTCTTATTGTCCCTTGATTTTTGTTCACAGGAACAATATTCGATACCCGATCCGTTAACGGGATCAGATAAATGAAACCTGCTTTCAACAGTTTTTCAACTTCTACTTTAATCGCAACAACTTTTCTTGGGTGAATCTGATGCAAACGTTGCAGAACGGGTTTAGCATCCGGGTAGGTTTTAATTTCATAAATTATGATTGTTGGATTGATTCCTGACATTTCCTCATAGGACCAGGCAAACACGTTGTGGAATTCTTGAAATAGGGCCTTTTATGTTTTGATTTCATCGTCCGTACAAGAGGCACCTATATGAACGTTTTCAATAATTCCAAGCTTAACTAAAATGTCAAGGGGAATAGTTTTAGAAATATTTCCCAAATTTAACTCAGAGTCAGGATGTTTCATTGGATTATGAGCGTCCTTAACATATTTAGTTGTAAAGATAGACGAAAAATTGTTTTCAAAATGATCGCTCTTGGGTAAAAACAAAGATCTGTGATGTAGATATTCCCATGGTAACTGATCGACACATAGCATTTCACAGATTTGCTCATCTGATTGAGAAAGTTCGGAAAACGTTTTTAATTCCGAGGTTGATGTTGAAAATGACTCTCCACAGGCTTCATTCATAAAGTCGATTTGGGTTGATATTGGGTCGGAAAATGACTGCATGGTCTGATATGCAAATTCATATGGGCTCAAAGGCATAAGGGTACCAAATGAGTCTAACTCAGTTTCAGAAGGAATGATCCAAGGATCATCTTTAACGATGGTTCCTGATGAAATCATATGAATTGTTGCAGTAGAAGACGATGCGTTGATAGGATGGAAAGGAAAAGTGCCCAGTAAACCGGAATATTTAACTAACCCTACACCAACATCCTTATAAGGGATCATTGCTTTTCCAACGTGTTGAATGCTCTCAGCAGAGGCTGGGTCGGATGAAAAGTACGACAATTGGTCTATAGTTATGATCTTTCCATTGTGAGGGAACTTGATAAGCCGAAAGAACGATGAGACAACAACTGTCATAGCGTAGGACCAACTGAGAAGGTTGTAATCTAGAGGGGCATCAACCACCTCCACATCTAGATTAATGGTTTTTCCTTCAACCCCTATAGGTAGATCCTGTAAAACGCTGAAAGGATGAAACCCACGGCCATCAAAGGCCTTAAGAATTGTCGGGGATTGATTTAGTGAAGGAGAACCAAGCGATCTCCAACACTGTATCGAAATAATGCACGTGGAAGCTCCCTCGTCAATCACAGTCCTATGGACAGGTCTGTTTTTGCCTATCACTGGAATCTGGACAGCCATTTGATGGGGGAGACGCGGTGCACTATTTTCTAGATCGAAGATTATTAGGTCCGGGTCCTGAGTGTCAACAGCTCCTATAGCCGACAAAATTAATTTGCGCTGTGCTGGACATGATTGCAGCACTTCCAAAGCCGACATTGCTGAGGGTGAAACAACTAAATCCTCAACAATGTTGTAATTCTGAGCAGCTCTCGCATGTGGATTGAAAGCAGACTTTCGAAGTACACCCTTGGTGGGCAGTTTGATTACTAAGTCTAGGTTAGGTTTCTCGATCTGTAGTGGATCAAAACTGGGAGCTGATGTTGATGGATTTGAATGAGAAGATTCTGCTTCCTTTCCATCAACAGGACTTTTACTTCCATAATCTTGTGATCGAGTCGCAATCCTTACATGAGACATCATCAATATGGGTTCTTCATTGGCATTGGAGGATGAACCTATCATCTTACTATCTTTAGCTGGAAAAGGATCCTTCAAGACAGAAGGAGTTTGGGAACCTTTGATGATTTTTGCAACCTCCGCCCGATGAGGGCAGTCTCTCGTATAATGGTCTTCATCACAAATGAGACACGGATAAAGAGGTTTGCGTTTTTCATCAGAGGGTTCCGCTTTTCAGGTTTCTCTTTTGGATTTTTCTCTTTGTTCTTCTTCTTCCCTTTCTTTTTACCACCGATTTTTGGTTTAGCTGTAGAAGATTCTACAACATGAATGTCAGCGGAAAGTTCCGTGGAAGACTCTCCTGTCGGCGAATCTGGAAAGGTTATTATAGGAGAAGAATTCTTAGAAGATTTCTTCTTACTTTTAGTATTTACCGTGCCAATCATACCATCAACGGCATGAGACCCTGAAGGAGCAGCAACGATTTGATTTTGATTAGGTAGGTTGTGGATCTTCTCATGTAACATACTCGACTGAGTGTAAACTAAGTCAAGGTATTGCGCTTGAGCAATGACTCATTTACTTAGATTTTTGTTTGTACTATACAGAGTTTGTAATGTAGTAGATATAGAAATTCAATGAGACTCTGCTGAATTCGATTTTCCATTGTATAGTTCAAATTTTCACTGATGGATAGATATTGTGTTTTTATCTGACGATATTTATTTATGTTTTTTATATTTTATGTGGACACTTGTCCACATGAGCAATGAATAATATGTTTTTTGTTTTGATAATATGCTTATTATGTTGATTATCATGGTAGTATTCTCTTCATTGAAGTAACTATTATAATGTAATTTCAAAGTAATATTGATAATTTTGGTATCTCACTTTCTAGTAATCACTTTGGGCATCCCCATATTCATGGGCCACTTGAAGCAATGAGTTAAATGCATGAGTTTCAACATAAAATCTGTCACTCCCTATTATCTAAGCTTTGCTTTTGTCAATGCTGAGCTCACGAAATTTTATTTTATCTTAGATTAGTTATCCTAATTATTATCAATGTTCAATCAATACAATGGTTATTGATATCAATTAAATGCATCTAAATTATCCAAACCCATGGGGCCTCACCTCATTGATTTTTCTATCACCCTATGACTCTTATGAGCCTAATTTTCTCCCTTTGTAATATTCTCTTCATCTTTGTAACTACTTGACAATTACTCTTTTTCCTCTCTATATTGAATTAATGAAGATCCATTTTGAAAATATGAAGTTACGGATTCATTCCTCAAGCTCGATCCCACATAAAATATTTCATATTTCTCTTTTCTTAAACCATTTTAAAAAAATAATGTGGTGATAGGTCCTAAATTGGCTACAACTTTTATTTTAATATTCCTTGTACATTTACTTTAATGTCAAGTGCAAGCACTCCATGGGTGCAGAATTAAATTCTACATCCAAACAATATCCACTCTACATATTTTTTAGTATACCCAAAATTTGAAAATACATGAAAAATGTGTACACGCTCTACAAACTTTTTAGCAGATCCTTGAAGATGTGTTTCATGAAAGAAGAAAAACATTTTCACGTAATTTCAATTTTTAGTGTCAGTAGACATTTTGGCGAACCTTTAGAAAGATCAATATTACCAATAAATATCTTTAGAAGGTAAGGAGTTATTTATCTATTGATATTTCCCTTAGATCCATGAGATAATGTGTGACAAAGTACATACTATTCATATCATCAATTGAGATAGAAGTTGCATATCTTAAGCCCTTGTAGATGAGTGAATATTGCAAATCCTACCAAAATCTTTGGAGATGTTGGTTCAGCTTGTTGGGAGTAGGTTATTGTGTACAAGCAATAATCAAAACCACATAAAGATAAAATGACATGAAATATGTGAGAGAGAACTCGCAAATACTTTCATTAATCAAAATAGTAGAAATATATTATAGTTTGGAATATAGATGAGAGCAATCAACAAGTGAAACAAAATAAATCAACACATGAACACATGCACCAAGAGCAGCATACAGATTGGACACAAATATTCTAACGTGGAAACCCTTATGGGAGAAAAAACACCAAAGCTTATTTGTTATTATGATGTAATAATAGCACCAACTCTATTACATCAATGTTTGTGAGCCACCACTTACAGGAAGCATCAACTCCATTTGATGGTTTGCTAGCACCCACTAGTAGGAAGCACCAACTCCCTTTGATTATTAGCTAGCACCCACTAGTGGGAAGCACCAACTCCATTTTTTTGTACACACCTCGTTAGCTTACTAGAGGGCCATTTGTTCTCCTGTGCAGCCTTTCCTCTACTCTTCCCATGTCATACTATGTCATATGCTCACTCTGCAACAACCCATTATGCTTCTCAAGAACATCCAATAATGCACAATACTCTACACTCAGCTCATTGTGCAGTAGCTTACACACACACAAGTATCTTTTCTCTCAGCCTTCTTATTTTTCTTAGGCATTCTCGACCTCATTTCTCTACATAGGCACTCTCGGCTTCTTTCCTCTTCATAGGAACTCTTGACCTATTCTCTACATAGGCACTCTCAACCTCTTGTCTGCAGCATAGGAACACTCAGCCTATTCTTAGAAGTGCTCACACATAAGCTCTCCACATACCTCTTTGGTGACAACTATTCCCCCCCGCCCCCCCCCCCCCCCCCCTCTCCTTTATCAATGGAAATCTTGGGTTTTGTTTCTCTATTGTACAGGGAACGATGGTGTCTATGTTTTCCTTCATTCATCCTAGAAGCATACTCTTAGCATGCCTCTTCATCCTGATGTTGCATATGATTACACAGTCACTGCAGCAACATTAAACATTAAGCATGGGCTCCTAAGCATTTTCTACATTCAACAATTGTAGTTGCATTGTAATTAATGTAGAGAATGGCCACCTGAGTCACTCCCATACTCAGAATAAATTCTCAGTCAACCTACACGCTTTAGCAAGGCTCCCCATGCTTATTAATTGTATCGCAGTGCTTAAAATGTACCCTAGCATGGCTTTGTTCTTTCTGTGATCAAATCTCATAACCTTGATGCTTTCTTCTTCATTTATACTTCCCAAAAGAATACTTTTGCATGGCATTCCATACTGCTATTATATCAATCTGCGAGTCCACTCTAACCACATTAATCACTCAGAATGGACTTCTGAAACACACAATTAGAGCTTCTCCACTCAGGAATATTTCCACCTAAATTCTCCTTAGTGTGCAAGGAAGCTCGAACATATTTGTTTTGGATTCAACGGTTGCCTCTGCAAATCATAGTCCTCTCTGTATCACTCTCTTACAGTTGCCATTACTCCAGTGACCCTAACCTTTCTATGTGCATTTACTTGCTATCCCCAGCTTCTTCTTATCCAGTTATGGTTATGGATAGTTAAGGAATAGATTCCAAATATGGAGAAATTATATCCAAATTTTTCGACTCATCCTTGATTTTGATCATGTGCCTAACACTTCCTTAATCCAAATGTGGCGAATAACCAATTTGGCATAACAGCCAACTAAAGAGGAATCTTGTCACATAGTTGTCGACTCCTCACACCTTGCATGTGCCTCATAGGCTCATGGTTGCAATAACATGTAACTACACTGGAAAACCATCATAAAACACATTCACAGGGCCCCACTTCATATTCATATGTTGCCTAATTTCGATCCATTATGCTTGCATCCTCGTAACTTCTTTTAATTATATTTCCTTAATATCTTACATGCTCGTGGGGTTCTCGCCATCACCCACCCGGCCTTAACACCTTCCCTTGGTGCATTTCCTTTGAAATATCCTCTCAATAGTAGGCAAAGAAACATGTTAAGCAGATTTGCAGGAAGAAGATGTATTGCAGTCATTGCAATAGAGGTGGCCATCAAAAAGCCACTTGTTGGAGGCTCCATCCAAAGCAGCGCCTTAAGGACAAAGTGTCGGTGCATGCACCAGATGAAACAATTGTTAGACAAGCAAAACCACCACAAGGCGATGACATAATCACCTTGATAAGTGAAAAATGGTTTCTAGATATGTTATCTTGTCATGGTCGTGCTTTTGTAAATCATTTTTTTCATTTTAAGATGTAAAAGTGATGATGTGTTTTCCATCACTTGTTAAGCAACAATGATGTTTGGTCTTATTTTGTGTTGCATGTTACACTCTCAAAGTGATGTTGTGTTTCCATCACTTGTCCAAGAAAAAATAGTGTTTGGCCTTATATCTATAAATCATGTGTTATAATGATGATGTGTTTTCCATCACTTGTTGGAGCAACAATGATATGTTAGCCTTATTTTACTGGTTGGGGTATTGTGTCCATCTTGATGTAAGCTTGACCACTAAGTATGTGTTATAAACTCATGGCAAGTATGGGATGCTTGGGGCATTAGTTGGTCATGTAAGTTAGCATGTAATTTGCAAAACAATATACTATAGGTTGCGAAGGTTGTAGGTGTCAGCTCATCGCTTAAGGCTCTGAAGAATAAAAGTGAAAGAGATGGAAGCGACACCTTTTCATGATGCTTGTGATGCAAACAAGGTACAAAGAAGTTGCAGATTATTTTTCATGATTTTGGAGGACCAAAAGATCCTTAGTGGGGAGGATTGATCCAGGTGGCTCTAGGGACACACACAGGACAAAGAGGGTTTACAAAAGCTCAAAAATGAAATTGATCAGAATGCTTTCGAACCAGGACCAAAGCATAGATCTTATTGTCCCGATTGCAGCGGTGTGAATGGTTCATAAATCCGAGCTCGTATGAGGGAGAATGAGCTAGTGAAAATTTTGGTCAAAGTTGGAGTATAGGCTAGGTTTAAGTGTCGTACAATTTGACCAACCCCGGGGCATGAAACCTAGCTCCCAAAAGTGGGCAAATTTGTTCGATTGTTAATTTGTCTAATGTCCCTTATATTAGACAAAATTGAAAAAATGTGTTGGTTTAAAAAATAAAATAAAAAATATATATAAATGAGGTGGCGGGCCATCACCCCTACCACCCCAAACTATATTACAAAAATCAAAATTTTTATGGGCCAGTGGCCATAACCCCCGTCAGCCCTCCCTCATACAACTGCACACATTCATCAATATTACAAAGGGGTGGGTAGGCCACCTCTAGTGGACCCGGCCCATACCCCAACACCATACCACATACGCATAAGAAATGTGAGGTCGGCGAGGATTGAACTTGCCCGACCAACGTGGGATGTCCCCCATCGAGCGGCCCCATATGGTGTGTACACCAACCAACCCACACACAACGTTTAATATGCAACCTCGAATAATGCACAACCATTAAACAACCAATGCCCCGTTTAATACGAAACAATCGCCATACCGTGAAGGTTAAGGCATAGGCCACCCAATGCGGACGTGACCCCCAAATATATATATAGATATATATATAATATATAATTAATTATATTATTATATATAATATATATATATTAATATTATAGATATATTAATACTTATTTATAGAATATATATATATATATGGTTTTAATCAAAATTGAAGGTGCGTTAATATGGAGGGGTCAAGGTTTGACCACCCGACCTCCTCCTAGTAACTCGAAGTTTATACCAATCCACCTACAATCGCCACCTTGTAATATCCACCGAACATTATATAAACCTGTATTTTGTTAGTGTGCAGGGGTAAAAAATGAAGCACAAAAATCGAGACATGATTTTTAATTAATTTATTGCAGGTGGAACCATGAGCCCAGAGAAGAGGCAAGGGGAATCATGATTCGGTGAAATTCTCGGGAGGGTGAAATTTTTGTAGTTTCCAAATTGGACAAATTTTATGTCGATCTTACACCTCTAAGCAACACAAATTTGATGTCGCAGTCACTTTCCTGATCTGAGAAGCAGATCTTCAGATGACCCAGAGGAGGGAATCTTTCAGGAATCTAGGGGAATCTAAAAGCTTCCTTAAGCCACAGATTCTCACTTTCAGAGAATTCATAAATTTGATAGTCGATTTTACCCTATTTGACACCACAAATCTGATGGTGCATTCAAATTTTCCATTTTCTTATATCATTTTTCGGCCACTTTTCAAAGTGGAGTGCAGGTGTCAACATTCAATGTGCGAGCAATCCTTTCCATGAAATATGATGCCGCGAGATTGATGGTATGACCAGCTTCAGCTTTTTGACATCCTCTTCTTCAGATGGCCCCAGGATGTGAGGTATATGCAATATGCTCATGTACTTATTTTTGCTATGAGATGCATTGTGCTGCACAGGTCCTTGTTTTATGTTTGATGTGGGATCTTGTTTTCTTACTTGTTTCATGATTCCTGCTTGATGTGACGTGCAATCATTTGTGGGATGTACTTCTTGTCATGATTCGTCATGTTTTGGTTGAGATCCCTTTGTTGTTATTGTTATCACTCCAAGAAAATCTCCTAGGTTGTAACTTGGAGATGCCTGGTAACATATAATCTTCAATATTTTTCTCGGAACTATTGGAATGGATGATGGTTTAGATCAAGTCAGATAACCATTTTAGCTCTATTCTCACTAAATACGTGCATGAACACCCTAAAAAATACAAGGCTTTATACCACTAATTCTTAAATAGTTTATAGATTCAGTGGATAGATGGAGAATACCGACTGTACCAGCAGATGCATACATAAACACATATGAATGGCTAGCTACAAGAAGTAAATGAAGCTTGCAAATCTAATTTATCAATGCAGAGATAAGATGACAATTATCTGGCATTAGACATTGAAGAAAACATGAATAACCTATTCAAGTGCAAGCATAGAACATAAGAGAAAATGGCAATTGAACATGTAACATCAAAAGAATCTTGTATTGCTAGAATGAAGATGAGAAGGTTGGAAGGAACAGAGCTCACAGTCTCCAAAATTTGAACCCTTCATATTGTTAGCACCAAAATGGTGAGCTCCAGTATTGTGGCAATAATGCTACAACTCCTGGGGCTTCCTGTCTCTTAATTTTATCAACCCGATAGTTCGTACAAACTTGGAAGCGGCGGTGCTATATGCACAAGTACTAGCTCTTGTCGCAGCTGTCACTTGGTCAGCTGGCACAAGTCCGCTAGGGCTTAAGAAAACTTCTATGGGCTGACAGAAGAAGCTCTATCAATGATGGACGAAAGCTAGCTCAAAGAAGACTAATCTATTTGACAACAATGAACTAAAAGCAAATCAAAGCATGTAAACCTAGGAAACCCTAATTTAACTAGTCTAACCTCTATAATGCAAATGACATGAAGGAAACTTCTACCAATGTTGCTACTATCACTAATAAGTGAAAATGCATGGATCTAAACTGCTTACGTCATAAAAGACATGTTTTTGTATTTTTCCTTAAGTAGGTGAAATGATTGTGATTTTGTGCTTATTAGGGTTTGGTTGTGCAGATTGGATGGAGAAGGAAGGAAAGCGTGGGACAGGTTGGGGAGGCTAGGTGAGGTCCCTATGGACCCTTGGCATCCATCCACAGAGGTTTTCCACGTTCAGAAGCTCGGCAACCGCGTGAATGACCTCCTACAGGATGTCTGCAGGGGATCCTACAGGATACTCAGGGTTTTCTACAGGATGTCTCTAAACTGCTACAGGATGATCTACCGTGAAGGATTGAAGTGATTGAGGAGTGATGGAATGATAAGAAGAGATATGTAAGGTATGGATCAGGCTGGTGATGGCTCAGAAGTGGAAGGATGAGATGGGAAACGGGTGTAGGGAGTATGTTGAAGTGATGTCGATGAAAGGTCAAGGAATGAAGCTACGTGAGGAATGGAAGACTTTAGGAGAGGACGGAACGAAGTGAGGGTCGAGGGGATATGGTTGCATGCGTGATCAAGATGGAGGAGATGGTAATGGAACGAGAAAGAGGAGTGTAAGTGAAACAAATGATTATGACTGTCACCAAACCGAAAATGCATCAACCTAAATTACTTATGCCATGATTTCAATGAAGAGCAATCCAAAGCGCGAAGAGAATTATGTATGAGGCTGTGATGAAAGTATGTGTGCAGGTGTGAATGACAAGGAAGCATCTAATCAAAATCGTGACTCTATTGCAGCAATCATCAAGTAAAGTAATGTGTGTTTTTGGTGGCTAGTTATGGACTGCACCCCAATTTTCAAAAGAGATGGCAGTGAGCCTTAACAACCATTTTGCTGGAGCTCCAATTGATGGTATATATCCTCTGCTACACTAAGCATGTGGAAACAACTGTACCATAAGCAAAATCTATCCTACTCATAAGAAAATCAAATCACCAAACTGTAATTTGAATTGCATGTGCAAACAAAAACTTAAAGTGCTGGAAATGAAATGGAAACAACACTACAGCAGAGGGGATCTATGGCTCTCAGGTTGGGCCCTAACCTGAGAGCTATAGTCTCCTTAAGAAACTCAGAACTAGATCACAAACTGCCTTCTTTATTCATAATCTGATGTCATGCCAAATTGTCTTACAAAAAGGAACGAAAACTGAATTGTGCTCCAAAATTACAATAGCAATACGAGAGTTTGAACAACCTATCTAAGGCTAAGGCCTTCATACTTATACAAAAACGATGATCCACCAAGTGCCCTTGATTTTAGGAGCTCGGCTGTCCAACTAGAGTCTAACTGCGGATCCTGTAGGGCAGTCATAACTACTGTTCTTGTAGAATAGTTTATGACTGCTGTTCTAGGACAGCTGGCTGCTTCTTGAGCTCGGAGGGGAGATGGATTGGAGCTCGGATTTCTTGGTGGGAATCACGAGGAATGTCCCAAGACCGTGGACATCTCTCCACAAAATCAGCAGTGCCACCTCATTGTCTCCTTATCCCCTTTTTCGTTGTCTCTTGCTCCCTTTTTAATGCCAAAACCTGGAATCATAATGCATTAGTCACGTAGATAAAGTGTATAACCTTCTTCCTACAAACAACATGAATAAACTGAGAAATGCATGCATAAGCAAATAAAAATGAATGGTTTGAGCAAGTGAAATAGGCCAAAATTAGCCCAAATTGTACCAAAATTGGGGCTCATCATCACCCCCCAGCTGTACCATTTGCTCATCCTTGAGCAACCCAATCCAAGTCCTCATCTTTCATGGCTTGCACTTCTTCCCTGGCATCCCAAGGCTCAGTGGTAGTATCCTCTCTGTGGGTGTGAAACGCTGCTGTTCTATCTACTTCTGCCCATTGTTGACCGTCATTTTCTTTTGTATTCCCTTCAGTCAAACCCAGCAGTAGTGGTGGGCTGAGTTTAAGGCCAATCCAGTTGGCTTGGAGGCTTTGAATGGATTTCTTGTAAAGTTCAACCCTTGCCAAAGCTTCCCTCAATCGGATGGGTGTATGGTATTCTCGGATTTGTAAGTTGTGGCCCAGGGTATTCCATCTACGTGTACAAGCATGGGCAACATTTTCCCCCAACAGCCTTTCCATATCCTCAAAGTGGGCTATAGCTTGGGCCTATTAGTACGTCCATATTAAAGAAGTTGTGGGGTCTGTAGCCAATTGTTGATGTGTTGAGATGAGTGTCACCGGGTCTTCTAGTTCTGGCCTAATTAATAGTGGCTCCCTCACTTCTCGGTTCATGAATGATTTTGCTTCATTTGCTCTTTGGTCTTCATGGTTTAACCATGAGGCCAACGCCATCAATTGCATGTCGCCCAAGGCAATGTTGGGATCCCATGAGACTTCATTAGGTAGAGCCAAGTTGTGAAGGTAAAAATCTGCCAATTTGGCTTTGTCTTCTGCTGAACTAGTACTGCATAACTCAGAAAATTGATGCGGGTTTTGAATTGAAATACCTCTCTGTGCCAAAGTGTTTATCCGGAATTGCAGCCATTGATCTTTTAAGAACAACCCATAGGATTTTGCAGGTGATCTGCATTGAATTGCTTCTATGGCCCAGCTGGCCATGCAGGCCAATTGTGTTTCCTTTTGCTGCAACTGTTCTTTGAGTGCTTGCATTTCAATTTTAGTTTGCTGTTGTTCTTCCTGTAGACGTGATATGGTCTCTTCAAAACTGGTGGTCATCTCCTTTTTGCTCGGTTGTTCTTTCATGACGACCTTGGAGGATGTCGATGCTCCTGCCTTTAGTTCTTGCAGCTGCAACCTCAGCCTCTGATTTTCTTCCTGTAGGAGCGCTTGTTGGCAACTAGCCACATGTTTAGCCATGGCGAATTCGCTCCTGACCTCCTTAAGCTGGTCTTGTAAAGGTCCTATGTCGGCTACTCCCTTTGATTTGGCAATCCGCATCCATGTGTGAGAACGGACCCTCTCTTCTTCTAATGCAAAAAATAGAGGTATAGTAAATTTTTGCGGTATGATCTGTCCCGCCTCCAAGAAGGTGTAGTAGGAGTTCAGATTAGGTGAAGGGGTAGGTTCAGGGATGTATTCTCTTTCTTCCTCTCCGGGAGGTGCTAGCTCACCCTCCTTTGGTGACGAGGGTCCTTCCCTTTCTCTTTGTTCGGTTTCCTGTAGCCGAGTCAAAGTATCCTGTAGGACCTTCTCGGCTTCCTGTAGCCGAGTTTTCTCATCCAAAAGATCTATCCTTTCTTGCCATGTGTTCTTCCTTGGACTCCCCTTTTCATAGGTAACTGTAATCTTTGAGGGTGATTTTTCTTTGGAAGAAGAAGGGGTGTCTTTGATGACAATTGGGCTGTTGGATTGTGCATGTGGTTTCCCAGTTTTTATCCTAACACTTCTTTGGCATTTGAAGTAGAGAGGAGGGTTTCTCTTCCTCTTTCCTTTTGGCCTAGGTGGCATACTGAGGCTAGCTAATACAGTCGTTGCCTCCCTAGCCAGAAAATCCGCCCTCTGCTCCTTTGATTTTGATTTTTCATGGCTTCTTGTAGAAGCTGTCTTCGGGCTTCCTGTAGAAGCCTGCTTCACCTTTCTTTGTAGTTGACAGGTGTTTGCCTTTCGCTTGCTTTGCCTGCAGGGGGGTTTTATCTTTTGTTTGGCTTAGTGAGTGCTGGAGATGTAATTTGGGCCGACATGGCCTGCCCAACTTTTCTCCCTTCTGCTTTTTGACTCAATTCCCTTCGCTTGACAGGATGGGGAGTCAACTTTTCTTCAGCACCTTTTTCTTCGTGCTGCTCCTCCTGCACGTAGTCGAGGCACTTGGGGCTTATTTTTCTTCTTTCTTCGCGCCACTGCTTCTTGCTCTTCGCTGTTAAGACGACCCTGTTTCTTTCCATCCAACATTTCTATTGTCTTCCTTCGCGATGGTTAATCCGGAAGATTCCCACGAGAGGGGAACCTTGTAGGAATGCAGTGCATCCTTGCAAGCAATTTTGATCACCCATGGGGCCACCTGATCTGGGACGCCATCCTCAGCTTTAGTTGGCACGCTCCATCAAAGATTCCAACAGGAAATTAAGGAAGCTTTAATTTCTGCTCACTTGGAAGATTGATCCGGTGTTCTTAATTTTAGTGAGCAGCCTGAAATGATATGCATACACAATGTGTGACGACCCTTCACAGGGATATATCTCATTAATTACAAGGCTGACTTCGTTCCAAGGTGTATCAAACTATTCCTGCGTACTCCTCTTATCTTCAGAGAATTCTTCGTCAGGTGGAAAGAATTCCTTCTTTGCTTGGTGGCTTTGTTTTCATTCTTCTTTATCCCACGGAAGACCCATAGGAAGCTCAGTGATTCTACTGATAGACTGTGGGGTTATCTTGAGGCTCAGGCCTCTGAAATTTACTGTGGCCAGCACCTTGGATTTCGGCCTCAGGCCCCGCAAGAATTCCTCGGCCACTTCCTCATCGTACCCCTGCAACTTATCACAAAAATACATCCATTGTGCTTGCGTAAAAATCTCAACCACTGCCTGATTTCTCCTCAATGTGGTTGAATGGGTCGGCTGTCGTCTGATGAACCCACCAGGCATGATGAACACGGTGGTTTGGACCACAAGAGGTAAATATAAAGGGAATTCGGTCTTATAGACAGAGCATGCAAACAAAACCACAGTCCAATTATACCTCTATCCTGTAGGAACGATAGTATAGGCACAACAATTCAATGTTCTTTTATGACCAGACTGTGAGAAATGACCTTGCCACCTTTGAAAGCCAATTATGGAAGGAGTTTTAGTGTTACCTCTTTTCCGCCACCTTTTTTACGTGAAGACTTCACCTTCCTGTAGAGACTGCTTCCTGTAGGACTTCGTTCCTGTAGGAGCAGTGCGCAGGCTTCGGAGAGAGTGATAGTTGGCCAGGGGTTGAGAGGTGTTTTACCAGCGTTCAGGTAGCCGAGAGCTCGGCGTATCAACATGCAGAGGTAAGCAGAGGAGCTACTCGAGTTTTGAAGTGAGGTTGATACGTTTAATCGAGCCGATTAGATTTTGAATCGGTGCAGCTCGTGGCGCAGGGAGTGAGCTGTCCCCGCCGGACCGTTGGGTGACGTCACTCATCATCGACATGCACATTCCCTTGCTGCTGCATTCATTCCCACAGATCTGCTGCCGCCCTTTTCGGTTAAACTTCGTTTCACGGTTGACGGGACTAATCTTCACGTGCGTGCTGCGTGTTTCTTTTGCCATGGCTGCCACCTCATTCTCTGACCATCCTTTCACTAACCGACGTGGCCAGTCACTGGCCTTACGGTCGCTCAACCATTCACCTTTATGCCATGCAAAACTAATCGAAGTAATAATCATGCAGTTTGATGGAGAGAAGGATTAGAACACTTACCTGCGCGCGCCTGCACATGATTTCCAGTCTTTGAACGATGGATCTACCTGCTGCATGTGGCCGCACATTCCTGTAGGCTTGCGGTTTCAGGATGCGTTACAGGATGATGGCGATGGAGTGAATGGTTTTGCGTTCATGCACCCGTGTTTCTTCTCAGATGGTGGTGCTGTGGATGGTCTTCACTCGAGCAGGTTGGACTGTTGCAGGATCCCCGCAAGAAGTCTTGTCACAATCCTTTCTTCTTGGGTGAATGCTGCATGCTGGCGATTCTGGCTCCCCTTTCACGATCCCAGCGCTTCTGATGCATAGCGTGGATGTGGTATGGCTCTCGGTGCTCAAATTTTCTTTGACAGATGTTTCTTCACGAGAACTGATTACTTTGTTGTGCTGCTGCAGGTATCTTGGTTTGCATGGCGACGAGGATGGTGGAGGGAGATAATGGCGATGTTCAGGGGTGCCATCAATGGCATGCATGCATTCAAACCACTCCTCAGTCGCTAGATCTTCATTTGAAACACATTTCGGCCGTCACAACCTTTTACAGGAAGTTTCCTGTAGAACACAGGACTTCCTGTAGAATTTTTGCACTTTCCTGTAGAAGATCTGCGTCTTCCTGTAGGAAGACTCTGTTCCTGTAGAAGATTGTGTCTTCCTGTAGAAGATCCAAATCATGATAAAAATTGCACATACCTTAAAAAACATTGCTTTTCTTGGAGGAGGTGTTGATGATATCTTTTGACAGCATGATGAAGGCCCCTGGCTTGGAGTGGAGAGGCTTCCTCTCCTCCGTAGAACATCTGCATGCAAAAATTTTATGGTGCTCATTGTTTTTTTCTGTTTTCTTTCCTTTTTTTTTTTTTGAAGGATAGCAAGGGCGCCTCAAAGAGGTTTTCACCTTTGCTACCTGCCCTAAGCACCTCAAAGAGGTTTTCGCTCAAGGATATTTTTTTTTTTTTTGAAAGACAATAGGAGTGCCTCAATGAGGTTTTCACTCCTACTGCCTGCCTTGGGCGCCTCAAAGAGGTTTTCACCCAAGGATCTTTATTTTTTTCTTTTTTTTTTTCTCTTTTCTTTTTCTTTTTTTAGGGTATGCCCAAAGTGGAGGCAGAACCCTTCTCTATGACCAAAACAGATTTCTCCATAGTGCTGATAAACTCTTGTCTTGAGAGAGGTCTTCTATAGATCTTCAATCGGTGCCCATTGACAAGAATGGGAATAGCTTCCTCATCAATGGTTCGAATGAGGACAAATCCATTGTCATGGCACTGTTCCACTACATATGGGCCTGGCCATCTGGTTCTCAACTTCCCCTTGAAATCTTTGAATCTGGAGTCATACAACAAGGCCCAATCTCCCGGCTGAAATTGTTTGTCATGGAGATGTTGGTCATGCCACACCTTCCTCTGAAGTTGAACCACTTCTGAGTGCAAGAGGGCCTGCATGCGGTGCTCATCTAGTCCATTTAGCTGTAGTAACCTTTCTTGTTGTGCATGGCTGAGATCTAGGTCCAGCTGAGCTGCCATCCTCAAAGTGTTATACTTAAACTCAATGGACAGCAAAGCTTTCTTCCCATAGACCAGCTCATAAGGTGTGAAGCCGGTGGTGGTCTTCCAAGTAGTGTTGTAAGCCCATGTGGCTTCAACTAGGCGATAGGGGGTGGAAGTCCTGTGCTTGATCTTGTTATGAGCTAGAAGATCTTCAATCAAGTTGGATGTGAACTAGCTCCCCTGATCGGTCACCAGCTCTCTTGGGTAGCCAAACTTGTAGAAGATGCTCTCTCTTAGGAACTCAACCACCTTCTCTTCTGTTTCTGCTTTGATGGCTTTAGTCTCTGCCCATTTTGTCAAGTAGTCAGTACACACAATGATGTAGGATCTCTGCCTCGAAGAGGGATTGATCGGACCCACAAAGTCCATGCCCCACTTCTCAAATGGCTCAAGAGTCACTTGAGGTTGGAGAGGCATTTCATCCTTTTGGGTTGGTTTCCCTATTCGTTGGCATTGGTCACACTGGCTGACATATCTTCTGACATCTTGATGAAGTGTGGGCCAATAGTATCCTGCCTGCAGGATCTTGAAGGCAGTTCTCTTTGCTGCAAAATGTCCTCCACAAGGCCCATCATGACAGGTGAGGAGGATATCAAAGACTTCCTCTACCCTTACACAACGCCTTAAGATCTGATTGGGGCCAAGCTTGAACAGGTTGCCCCCGATCCAAGTGAATGAGGCACTTTTTCTGATGATTTTGCTCTTCTCTTTTGAAGAGAGGTGTGGAGGGAACTGAGCTGAAACAAGATAGTTTGCTATATCAGCAAACCACAAGGATAGTACTGAAATAGCAAACAGATGCTCATCGGGCATCTGGTCATCCACCGTCCCATCTTCTTCTGCAGACAAATCCAATCTAGATAAAAAATTAGCAACAACATTTTCTCTTCCTGGTTTATCAACAATGGTTAAATCAAACTGCTGCAATAAAAGTAACCATCTAATAATACGAGCATTTACATCTGGTTTATTCATCAAATATCTAATAGCAGCATGGCCAGTATGTACAAATTTTTGGTATCCGGTAATGTAATGATGGAACTTGTTTAGCGCATGGACTACAGCTAGAATCTCTTTCTCGGTTACAGTGTAATTCAGTTCAGCTTTGGACATGTTCTTGCTAACAAAGTAGATGGCATATGGAATTTGTCCCTCAATTTGTCATAAAGCTGCCCCGATGGCTTTGTTTGAGGCATCAGTGTCGATGTGGAAAGGTAGGGCTCAGTTTGGACCTCTCAAGATTGGTGCTGACACCAACTTGTCCTTTAACTCATTCAAACTCTTCTGACAATCGTCAGTCCACTTAAACTCCACATCTTTTGCCAAAAAGCCAAACAATGGCGAGGCAAGCTTGCTAAAATCCTTAATGAATCTCCTGTAGTATCCTGCTAATCCCAAAAATCTCCTAATATCTCTTACCTTTTGTGGAGGTGGAACCTTCTTGATTAGAGCAATTTTGTTAGGATCCACCTGTAATCCTTGGCTAGAGATGGTATGGCCTAGCACAGTCCCTTCAGTCATCAGGAATTCACATTTTTCAGGGCTGAGGGACAGGTTCATCTCAATGCACTTGGTTAGGACTTTCCCCAGATTGGACAATGCCTCCTGGAAGTTGGCCCCATAAGGAGTGAAGTCATCCATATAGATTTCCACTGCATCATGGACCAGCTCCGAGAAAATGCTTAGGACAGCTCTCTGGAAAGTAGCAGGAGCATTGCATAGCCCAAAGGGAAGGACTCGGTAGGCAAAGGTACCCCAAGGGCAAGTGAAGGTGGTCTTGTCTTGGTCTTCCGGGCTGATTTGGATTTGATTGTACCCGCTAAACCCATCCAAGAAAGAGAAGAACTTCTTCCCTGCCAGTCCATCCAACACTTGGTCTATGAAAGGGAGAGGGAAATGATCTTTCTTGGTGGCTTTGTTTAGCTCCCGGTAATCTACACAGATCCTCCATTTCCCATTCTTTTTTGGAACCAAAAATAGAGGGGACACCCATTCACTATCTGAGATGGGGTAGATGAATCTGGCATCCAACAGCTTTTGCAATTCCTCCTTGACGATGTCTTTAAGGGCTGGATTCATTCTCCTCTGAGGTTGCCTAACCGGTTTACAGTCCTCTTTGATGTATATATGATGAGTGCAGACCGAAGGATGAACTCCGTTCATATCCTTATAACTCCAAGCAAAAGCATCTAGGTGGCTGGCCAACAGGTTGCACAGCTCCTTTTCCTGAGAAGGAGATAGGGAGGAGCTGATTTTCAATGCTCTCTCAGGGCCGAACTCCACATTCTTAACTCTGGGAGTGACAAGGTTGGTTGTACAAAGATCCACTAAGGTGCTAGCTTGGGCATCCTCCACCAATTTTTCTAAGGGTAGTGCACTAGGAGGTGGGTTTTGGATCAAGTTCTCGATCAAGTCATCCTCGGTTGGGGGATTTTTTATATTGGTTTCTATGGTACATAGAGGTGCTGAATAATCCTCATCTTCTTCTCCTTCTTCCAACCAGAGTGGTAAGTCATGTTCTAAAGAGGGTTGGGCAGGAGGATATAGGACAAGTTTCTTGGACATAGGACCATTTTTGATGGTCATATTTCCAGCACGACAACTGATGTAGGCATCTGCAGTGGCTAACCAAGGCCTTCCCAAGATGAGGGGATATCCAGTAAGCTTTGCCTTTGGTTGCAGGACCAGGAAGTTTGCAGGATACTCCCAGGAGTCAATAGAGACCAAGACATCCTCCACAATCCCCTCGGGAGTCACAGTGGAGCGATCTGCTAATTGCAGTATTGTCGAGGTCTTCCTCAAGGAACCTTGAAGATTGAGCTTGAGCATGGTATCCCTGGTCATTACATTAATGGCAGCCCCCAGATCAATCAGGGTGTGGGGTATGACGGTGCCATTGATGTGGACATCTACTACAGGACTTCCAGGATCTAAGTACTTTGGGCAGATGACTTGTCCTAGCATAAGGTCAGATAGTTGTCCTATGACATTGATAGTTGAAGCATGTTTGTTCCGTCTGCCTGGATGTTTGAAACATTTCTCCTTAACCAGCTTGTTATAGATTGGCATATCCTTGATAGCCTGGAGAAGGGGTATCTTTACACACAACTGCTTGAGCTCTCCCAGAAGCTCATCTTCTTCTGGGTTGGGTTGTGTGGTAGCTATAAGTCTCTCCAGAAAGGGTGGAATAGGCTTTGGTCCACTTTCCTGATGGTCTTCCTCATCCTATGGGGGAGGAGGTTGGCGATCTGGAAGGGTCTTTCCAGATCTCAGATTGATCTCCTGGATCTCCATAGCATAGGTAGGGCATGAGGTCTCCCCAGTATATACCTACTGAGCCTGTCTATTGTTGGGATTCGTGTTTGGTTGAGCAGGAATTTGAGGTTGCCTTGGAGGAGCAGGAGGTAACGGTTGTGGTTGAATAGGGGGTGGAGGCAGAATGGTGGGAGGAGTATTATACTGGGGCCTCCACCCCAATTGAGATGCACTCCACTGAGGCTGTGACTAGGCATGTGAATGATAAGAGTGAGGAGTGGGCTGAGTAGGATAATGAGGTGGATAAGACCATGGAGGAGGCATGGACCAGGAAGCATGAGCAGGGGGACCCCAGGAAGGCATAGGAATTGACTTGTTGGGGTTGTAATAGGCTTGTCGTGCCCCTTGCATCCCTTGCTGAGAAGGTCTAGATCCTTGTGGCCTCCTTTGGTTAAGGTAATAGAGAGGCTCAGTGGGGGCTTCTGTCCCTTGGTACATGGCTTTGAACCCAGGTAAGGTGGGACACTAATTTGTAGGATGGTCCTCCTCACAAACAAAACACACTTCGACCGAATGCAATGGGAATTCGTTCTTAGGATGTCTTCTTGTGCACCTAGGGCAGAAGACAGCCAAGGCTCTCTCAGCTTCTTCTTTCTTCTGCTGAATCCTGAATGTATCCAGCTTCATGGCAATGGTCTGTCTCACCTCGCTCTTAAGATCTTCTAATTGGTTTGCTAACTCATGTTTGGAGAAAGGGATTCCAACTGAGGTGAGGTGTCCCTTACCTCGTTTCCTAGCTGCCCTGGAGTGGTTTCTAAACACAGTTTTGATGTCCTCATAAGGCAGTTGGTAGATATCCCCCCCAGCTAACATGTGAAGGGTGTCTAAGAGATCTTCAGGTACCCCTCGGAGCAGAACCAACTTCAGGGATTTGGGGTCAAGTGTGAACCTGGCCCTCTTATAACTAAGTTGGAACCTTTCCTCATAGTCCTCTAGAGACTCATCACTTCCCATGGTCATCCAAAAGATCTCCCCTTTTGTTTCCTTGGACCTACAATAATCTCGGTACTTGTTGTTA
>APFE031266649.1:0-12904 GCA_000404065.3 Pinus taeda | reverse complement strand
TTTAGTATATATGGGAATGTCTTTTATGGCTTGTAGTAGCGGAATTTTTATATAGACATTCTTTAGCTCATCTAAAACATCAAACTGTGGTATAGACATGGGAAGTTTTGTTTGGACCAATATGTCTGGAAAAGGTGGTGGATGCAACGGTTGCAGCTGTTTATTTTTGATGTCACCATTTTGTTTCCTTTGAATTGGTGTTTCATTTTCATTTTCTTCGTTTTCTTCTTGTTTATCAGCTGCTGGAGATTCTTTGTGAAGTACCTTACCAGACCTCAAGTTGATATTTTGCAAGGGTAATGTGGGATATGAGGGTCCCTCATCTACATTATAAGCTAGTCTCTCTGCTCTGTTATTTGGATTTGGTACAGGTTGAGCAAGGATTTGAGTAGGTCTAAGAGGTTGTTGGTTAGATGGAATTTGTAATTGTGGTGGATTTATTGGTGGAGGAGCAGGCAATGCTTGTTGAGTGGGTTGGGGTTGATGTGGGTAAACAAATTGCTGCTGAGGATATCGCTGATATGGTTGAGGATATTGCGAATATGGCTGATGATATTGTTGATATGGCTGCGAATATGGTTGGTATAGTTGAGGATATGGTTGATATTGTTGAGAGTATTGCTGAGATGGTCTCCATTGTTGTTGTGGGTAATTTTGGTGCTGCCATGGCATGGGTATATTCCACGAATTCTGAGCATACATCTGATCATGTGCAGGAAATTGCAAATTCTGGTTTGGGAACATACCTTGAGGTGGAGGTCTTGGCTGCCATGGTCTCTTTGCGCCCATGAAATACACATTCTCCATATCTGTATTAGCTGCCACATTACAATTCTGCAAAGTCTTGACTTTAGAGCAATGAAATATATCATGATTTTCAGTACAAAAGGCACAAACTTGAATGTTTTCTAATGGGCAATCTTTTAAGGCATGTTTCTTTCGGCATTTTGGACAAAAGACAGCCATCATTTGATCTTCCTCTTCTTGTCTTTTCTGAGCTTTTAGAGTGTCAATTTGAGTTCCTAAGGTACTCAATAGATCTGTTTTGAATTCCTCTAACAAATTTCCTATTTCAGCTCGTGTGACACTTGCTCAAGCAGATTTTGTGGTTCTGGATGATATGGTTCTTTTTCCAATTTTGGCTTTGCTCCTAGAATACTTTTCACATAAATCAGCGATTTCTTCGAAAGGTAAGGTGGAAATATCACCTTTGCCCATCAAATTAAGATCATCTAAGTATTCCTCTCGAATGCCCTTCAAAATATTGTTCGAATGAGATCAAGAGTCATGGATTGATGTTTTGATTTTTGTAAATTGTAAGCAAATCGTTCCACGTACTCCTCTACATTTTCATCCTCTTGTTGATTCATCCTAAAGATATCATCTTTAGAATCTTTCGATCTACAATAAGGTTGGTATTTCTTTAGGAATATTCTTCTCATGCCATCCCAATCAGTTATTGCATGCTCACCAAGTCCCATGAACCATCTTAGTGTTGATGCTTTTAATGTTGTTGGGAAGAGTCTAAGCCTATGGGCATCATCTGTGTAACCATATGTTAGACATACAATGTCAAACTCAAACAAGAATGAATCTGGGTCTTCTGAAGCCATGCCATAAAAGTTTGGTAACACAGAAGGAGGTATGTTTTTCATTTTTATTTCCTCATCATGATTGTTTTCTGGTTCGTGAATAGGAAATTTAAAGGTTGACTCTTCCTCCTCTCTTTGATCTTGTTGTTATTCAGGAGTGGGTCTTCTTGCTGATCCTCCTTCCTCAACCATTTTTATAGATCCCTCTGGTGATTTAATTGCTTGTTCAATGTCACTCATTCCAAAGAGTTGTTCTAGAGATTGTTGATTTATTTTTATACTTTCTCTTTTTGTAGAAGATTCAGGGAGATGTTTCTTCTGTGATTCGTGTGCTAATAGGATTTGTCTCTCAATAAGTGTAAGTCTTTGGCCTGATTTGTGTTTATCCTCTAATTTTTGTACGGTGATTTCCCCAGCCGGTGTTGTGTGTTCAATTTGTTTTAAAGGGTCTGCTCCTGGTGGTAGGTTAGTTTTTGGATGGGGGGTTTTTATGAATCCACCTTTATTATCTCTAGATCTAGCCATAAGAAAACATGCCTTCTAAAATGACAATTAAAATCAAATCTATGTTGTGTTTTTGTTTATTTTTTTTTATATTTTAATATATATTATATTATATATATATATATATATATATATATATTATATATATATATATATTTTGAAATCCTCTAACTGCGCCTCCCCGGCAATGGCGCCAAAATGTAGTGGCCAATCTAGGGTGCTATATTAGACTAGATTTAATATCAACCAAGGTAGGTAAACTTAGAGGCACGTGTCTATTGTCTATAGACATAAAAGGATCTCATCTACCTAACTAAGTGTCAGCTGTGACAGGCTACAACACTCCTTTACAGGAGATTGAAATATGTTTCCTCTCACACCTTAACACTCAGATCATCTAATTTATCTAACTGCTCTAAAGAAACAGCGTATTGCTAGACTGAGTTTTCAACCCTCTTACAAGGATATTATCCCCAAAAGCTCTTTCCATCTAACACACTAAGCATTCATGAAAATCAAAAGCACACTAAAATTTTAAATGCATGAAAACATAGTCCACAGAGATGCTTTGAAATTTAATGATCAATCAAATCTTTTACAAGATATTGTTCAATGATCTAGCAATCAAATTCTCAAGCTATCACCATGAATATTATTTGCAAGAATTTCTAATCAAATCGATAAACTCATAGACAAGGAAATAACATTAAACACTATGCACACTCTTCAAATTCGAAAACGCTATGGAAACGAAATTAAAAGTATACCAATCTCCACGTAGGGCCCATCCACGCTTCAATGGCACACTTAAGAAACTTCAAGCGATGAGAATCTTAACGCATAAGCACTGTAGGAGTAAAACGATGACTGTAATTAAGTTCTGGAAATCGAAATCACATGCAAGAGCAATGTTCTGGAAACAATACACAAAGATAATAATCGTTCTGGACAATAAAATACGCAATCTTTATCTGCTTGTCTCCTATCCTATATTCACTAACTTTCCCTCTAAAACGAATGTACATACATTATGCAGTTGTTTCTGCTTTTACAAAAGAGTGATTTTTGTCCTTTAATTGATTTCCAAAAGAAAAACGAAATCAGTTTGGGAAACTATGGCTTTTTGCTGCCTTTGTGACCAAAAAGGCTGGGTTTGACCAACATTGACCATGTATCCAGGAGCTTTAGATTTGTTGTTGAATAGATCTTTCGCCATGTATGTACATTCCAGATCACGTTCCTATCCTTTGTTTTGATTTTCCTGCCATGCGACGTGTCACATCATAAACCATTTACAGGAAGTCATGACATCCTGTAATTTTTGTTGAAAATTTCTAATTTTTAACATAAAAATTCATAAATTAAATTTAATGTAAATTAACAACTATAATGCTTTTGATTAATCAATTTCGATGGATATGAGGGGTTTATGGGAGAAAAAGATAGACAAATGATGGATTTCTAGAAGAAAAGGATGGCAATGAAATGGTACCAACAAAGACCAAGACCAAGACCCTTGACACAACAAACTCTCCAAGACAAAGTCACACGATATTTCTTCACTGCTTCTCCTTCTTGCCCAAGTCAACACAAGACAAACTACCTTCATGCACTGCTAATCTTGACTACTTTGAAGTTTCGGCCTTCCTCCATAGATCTGCAATTTCAACTGCCTGAAATCTTTGCAAAGACACATGTGTGGGCTGAATTATGGTCCTTCTTGATGTGTTTCTCCTTCGATTATCTTGAGGGCTTCTCCTTGTTATTTAAGCTATCATGATGGTGTGGAGACCATTTACTTCAATTTTGTAAGCGCTAATGTAACCCTTCTGCAGAAACCCTAGTTTCTGCCACACGTGCAAAGAGACTAGCCCAAAACCAGTGCTAAACAACTTCCTATTCGGTTCCTCCTTTCGTTGCTTGATGATGACTCTTTCCATTAGATATTCTTGCACTTCCTTCTCTGATTTTTTTACTTGATCGAGTTGATCTCCTAGCTGAGGTTGATTTTCCCTATATATGGTGTTTCACCCAGCAAAATAAGTCGAATTGAACTGGTGCCTAGGCCGACATGTCCTACTAGAATCCTCCTTAGGACAACTTCAAGGACAACTTGTGACATGGTCTTGGAGGGTTCATAAATTTTCTTTTATATTAAATTAAATGCCCAAATGGGTCTTTCATATTTGACATTGACTCTATAGACTTTATGTCATGATGTCTAATCCTAAAGGCTCACAATGGGATTCTTAACTATAAAATAAAATTCCTTGATCATGAAACCCATGAATCAAGCATTACACAAATAATTTTATTTTCTTCTTTACATCAATTTACATAAAATCATAATTACACATGTCATTATGATGACCAAACCTAGTTACACTTTTCAACACTCTTGTACATAATTTTTTCATTGTCGCTGCCTTCGCTTAGAAGTCTGAAATAATTCAGTTGCATTTGTAAAATAAAGTGTTTTCATTAAATATTTTCAACCTGGATCCCAACGTTTGCTTGTTGGATGTAGACTTAGTTTTCTTTTCTTTTGTACTCTAGTGTTTTGATTTGGAAACTTGATTTCTTCTTGAAATTGGGTAAAACATAATAATCCTCTCCACATAACTAATGTCTTTTCATGATTTATTTAATCTTTTATCTTCAATTTGTTTCTATCTTCTTTGATTTCAGCTGCACATGAAGCAAACATGTTAAATAAAACAATTTGTTCATTAGGATTTTGAAGCCCATCCTCAACCATCAAAATCACTACCATGTATATAATTGCCAAGACAACTTGAAATAAAGTTGTCTTCTTATTCTTATGTCCCTTCTTCCTTTCTTTCACGCATATATGCTCCACTATTTTATTTTGCGCCTCATATGCATGTAATTGTATCCGTATCACTTGTTCATGCTCATCCTTTCTCAAACTCACAAATACTTCCTCTTCCATAATATGCTTACAAAAATCTTTACTCATATCGTTTTCAATATCAATTTGATGTTTCTTACACGAAAACCCCTTGTTGTCTCTCAAGAAAACTTCTTGCTCTTCATTTTCTTGTTGAAATATGTAACTAGGTTCAGTCTTCATAATGACATATGTAATCATGATTTTATGTATTTGATGTAATAAGAAAAATAGATTTATTATTGTTGATCTTGAGGCATGGGTTTCATGATCAAGGAAATTTATTGTATAGGTCAACCTCTCATTGATAGATTTTAGGGCTTGTCATGGAATTTACAAGTCTAGAGAATCATTGTAATGTATGAACGACCCTTCTTGGGCATGTTACATATTGTAAAACAATTTATGTAAGTCAAAGATGAGTCAAATAGACCCTTCAAGACCTTGTCATGGTGCAAGCTTCAAGTCAGCCTTCAAAGAGCTAGTCGGCCTACTTAGAAGGAGATGTTAGCCTAATAAGAAAACCTAGGAATCGTATATAAAAAGGAACTCAACCTCATTCAAGGAAGAAAATAGTTTGATAAAAAAATAAAAAGTCTAATTCCAACGAAGATAAGAAGTAAAAGGAAGAAGATCGAAGAATTTTGTGGCTCTATTTGGGGCTGAAATATTTCACACGTGCAAGAAAAAATTAGGGCATACATTTGTTGCAGGAAAACCAGATTACAAACCCTTAGAAAGCCAAAATCTAGCAAGTGAAAGAACTCTATTAAAAGCTAAAGCTACTTTTGGGTTGTGTTATTCTTTCCATGACTAGCCCATGTAATGAATAAGAGGGGTTAGAGGGGGGTCAGAGCCCCCCCTTTGTTGCGCCGATTGTGTTAGTGGGGGGGTCACAGGGGTTTGGGTCCGGGGCAACGTCCCGATTTTTTTTTTTTGGACCCTATATTAGGTTGGGCGGACCTACCTATGGTTTTGTGCATGATTTTGGACACGATGGTTTTCGGTCCATGGTTTTGGACGCGATGGTTTTCGGTCCATGGTATTGGATGCTTCGGCATGAATAAATATGTATTGTAACATTGAAAGGAACATAATGAAAAATAAAGCTGGTAGTCCCAGTTTTGGGATCCAGGGGAAAATATCTGTGTATATGTGTTTTATGTGTTATGCTATCACATTGTTTATTTTCTGTGTTTTAGAATTCATATGCAGGTAATTTCTGTACAGGGTTAAAACCTACAGTTGCAAGAAGAAAATCCTAAGGCGAGAGAAGAAGAAACTCTCTCCAAATCTGCCCTAGTTTGCTCACACATGGGAAAAATTATAGAAGGTCGAAATTTGCAAGTAGAAGAGGTTGAAATTATAGTTAAGGTTACAAATCTGAATTGTTGGTCAAAGGTGAGGTAGAAGTAACTCAAAGCCAATTTTGAATTGGATTAAGAGAGCACTTTAAGGAGATAGCTTGACTTGGTCTTGAAGGATTTTTTTTGGTCAAGGGTCTAGGTCTTGGAATTCATCAATTGAAGGCCTATAATAAGAGACAAATTCTTGTGGATTTTCCTCTCATTTGGAGAGGTGATGGCCCTAGATGATCACCTATATCTTGTTTCCTTTGTCTTATTGTTATTATGGCTTGGTAGCTGTTTAGCGAAGAAAACACTAATAATAATCAAGAGAAAGAAGAAGCCAATTAATTGAAGTAGTAATACATCACAAACAATTATCAAGAAGAGAAATCACTATGCACTTGTTGCCCCTAGACTTCTCAACATGGTTTCAGAGATGAGGTGAAAAGACAAGGAAGGGCAGCTTAATGAAGGACTCTTAAGGGCCTAAACAGTAGAAGATCATCAAGAGCATCAACCATAAAAAAATAAGCTACTAAAGAAGACTTCACAATCCTGAGTTTGTTCAAAAAAGGACTCTACACATGAAGAATTCTTGGGAACCTTGCTCAACCATCACATTAAGAAGAAGGAGACCTCAAAATACCCTACCTCTGCTCAAATTAAGAATAACCTCAAATTGAAGCATCTTGAAGTCTACACATCCAAGGGGAGCAAGAAGAAAGGCGTTGTCATTATCATCAATGATTCAAGGTGATCTTCCTCCTTTTGAGTCAAGGATCACTTTTAAAGGAAGACATCTTCATCAAGAAGTCATCTTCCACTATCAATATCATCATCAAAATCAAGAAGGAAACATGTTGAAGATATTTTCATCAAGGAGTATCTTCACAAGTAAGTATCTTTATGACCACATCTGAATCTATCAAAGTGTATTTTTGCAAGGAAAACAAGTTGGTTGGGTCGTCAAAATTTCTTGCATGGAAGAAGAGGAAAAATTTGATCGTCATAGGAAATGAAGTTGTGGAACATGTTAAGGGCTCAATCATTAAAACTCCAAAGGAATAATCTCAAGCTCTTGCAAAGTACATGAAAGGGGAAGTAAGGGCTTAAAGGATTATCATAGAATCCATCAAATATCCCCTCATACCCTATGTATCAATGTTGGAGACATCAAAAGAAATATACGAAAAACTAATATAATTGTTCTTCATAAGTGTTGCAGGAGAAGTGATCTCATTAAGACAAGAACTCTACCAGATGAAAATATCAAAAGAAGAAGGAATAACCTCATACTTTATGAGGGTGTTAGAAATTAGAGATCAACTACAAGAGTTGGGAGAAATAATGTCTGATAAGGAAATGACCACCATAGTGCTCAATGCACTACTAGAGGAATGAGGCAACTTTACATCAAGCATCTATGGAAATAAGGGAGCTACCCCATTCAATGAACTTTAGTCACTATGCAAGGTTGAAGAAACTAGGCTGAAGGCAAAAAGTGATGTATGATCAAACGAGAAAGCACAAGCATTTGTTTCCATGGCTAGGAGGAAAGGAAAGTTTGAGAAGTTTGGTCCTCAGAAAAAGAAAAAGAATATGACAAAGGTCCAATTCTATGGCTACCAAGAATATAGGCACTACAAGAGACATTGTCCAAAATCAAGAAGGACAACAATAAAAGAGGAAGGGAAGAAGCCCATATCAATGAAGAAGTGGAAGAAACTAAAAAGAAGAAATCAAAGGAGGAAGTAAAAGATCTCTACTATGATTGAGATAATATTCTCCATTGAGTTCTATTCAGTTGTTAAAAAGTATAGCTATCATGGTAGGAAGAATTAGAAGCATGATAAGATGAAATGTTTTAGGAGATGGAATCATAATAGCATAGGATTTGAGCTAGAGCTCATGAGGTCATCATAAGAAGCTTGAAAGATAGTTGAAGGAGAAGTCTATGAAAATCATCATTAAAAGGAATTAGCTTTTGGCAACCTCACTAAAAGCATAAGTAGTACTTACGGGTTGAAAGAAAGTCATCTAGCATAATATAAGGAATTCATCAGACATCATCATCATGAGAAAGGAGGTTCTCCCAGATGAGGAGAATCTAGATCCTTTGTTAGAATCTTCATTAGAAGGTTCACCTCTCTTGGAGGAAGAAAGTGTCTCACTGAGAATTCAACCTTGTATGGGATTCATTGTTTAGAAGAATGATGGTATGGTGACAAAGGAATGCAACATGCCAAGATGGTTGAAGTACTCTCAATCAGGAGAAGGAAGTTGCTGAAGGAAGCCTAGATGACCAAAAGAAGGAAAAATGTATGTATGCATGTATTTAATTGAGTCATATGGTTGCATGGGTAAATAATCTATCTCATGAGCATGATCAAAGGAAAGGGATCTCCTCTGAAAGGGTGCATGAAGGCATGGTTCACATATTGACTAGATGAAATCAACATAATGTCCTCATACAAAATATGAGGTGGTTGACAAAGATGAAGGAAGTATGGATGGAAGTTCCTGGGGAGAAATATGTGAAGAAATAAATAAGAGACCGTGAAAGACGCAACTATGGTCACAGAGAAAAGGATATCAACATCTGATGAGTATAAGAATTGGCCATGACATCTCCATAGAGAAGGCATGAAGACCTTGATAAGGTACGTAAAGAAAGGATAACCTTGAAATTGAAATTCTTGGAGATGTGCTTATGAATGTGCAGGATGTTGGTATTCCAAGCAAGATGTCATGATGAAAGGCCATCACAAAAGGTGAATTTGATTTGATGTTCATTTTTTATTTTTGAACAACATCTGGATAGATTGTTACAAGGCTATTGGAAGAGATATGTAGATGTCATATACAACTAAGGACTCATGTGGTTGGATGAAAGATCCCAAATGAAACATGACATGGAAGAGGTAGCTGTATGAACAAGAGCCAAATGTGGATCAAAAAATCATTTTCCAATGAAGAGAAGGATCACACAATTGACATGACTCGTGAAGGAAAGTGATGGATGGTTGATGCACTATGAAGAAGTCCCAAAATATGGAGGCTCCATAAATATTAAGATGAAATTCATGACATTGAATGGAGGAGCTATACAAGAAATTGAAGGTCCCACGATATACACCTAAGAATAGATAGCTGCTGCTAGAAACATGTCCCCTCTTCTTGATCCATGTTCTGGCTGATATGAACTGCTTCCTTCTTCTTTATGGGCTGGAAATATTCCTTGAATGCTTATCTAACCTTTGTTTCCCATTTTACTTCATTCCTTTTCTCTTTGGCTTTGTTTCCTTGCCTATTTCTCTTCCACCTTGAGATCTACATGTTATGCTTCTTCAATAATTCTTAGAGGAAAAATACTCGTCTTGTCTTGGATTTCATATCTTAAACCATTAATATATCTAGCTATAGTTTCAATGCCTTCTTTTACATGACCAACTCGTATACTTGTATTATAAAAGTCTTTTGTATATTCTTACACATATATTTATTTTTCTCGAGGTTTTGCATTTGTCTAAAGAAATTTAGTTGATAATCTTAGGGTATAAATTTATCTTCTAATTTTTCCACCATTTGGTCCTAACAAGTACTTCTTCTTTCCTTTGTTCCTTCACTTTGGTTTCACGTTGTCCCACCATAGTGATGCATGTCCCTTCAATTTGGTCATTGCAAATTTCAACTTCTTCTCCTTGGGTACATTCTCATAATATTTATCAATGGTGCTGATCCAATCTATCAATTCTTCAACATTTAAGTGGTCTTTGTACATAGGCACTTCCAATTTTGGTTTATTGCTCAATCCTGAAATTATCTTAATCATTCTTTCTTCTGCGTCAGTTTCTTCTTCTTTTGAGGACTCTTCTCAGTCGTCAATCTCATTGATGTTGAGACCTCTCCTTTGTGCCATCTCCATTGCATCTAGTCTTGTTCATATTCTTCTTCATGTAAGATATGGTTGGATTCTAGTCTTCCTTGACCCATTCCCACTCCTCTGGCTCTATGCACCATCTAATATTATTTAAAAAATATACTACACATTTTTTGTATTCTTAATGAGGCTACAACTTCAAATTGTCAAATTTGAGAAGTTGATCAAATTATTAACCTCTAAGCTCAGCTTGAATCTATACATCACAAGTACAAGTATATTTTTTTTTAATGAGGCTACAACTTCAAATCGTCAAATTTGAGAAGTTGATCAAATTATTAACCTCTAAGCTCAGCTTGAATCTATACATCACAAGTACATAATAATTTTTATTGAGTTATGAGACGTGCCATTTGAATTTTAACAATCAAAATCACAACTTTCTTTGAATCTCCCTTGTCAATATGCCTTCAATCAAACTTTAAATTGCATGAATTGCAAACTTCTTGTGCAACGACCTCAACTCGTCTCTCCACACATTGCAAAATAAAACTAAATTTATGATATTGGACGTAGCAATAGTTTTACAATAATTGATGAAGACAAGAGGCTATTCACAATAACCATTATTCTCTCCTTAAATCATAGATAGCTCTTGACTGCATAATTATGAGTAGATCAATTCTCATGCTCTAGGAAAATTGATACCAAATATCGTGATACAAAATGTGAATGGGTATTTAGACCTCTCCTTCATCGAGCTTGGCTTGCAAAAATTATTGAAAAAATCGACACTAAAACTCTTTCACAAGTATGTCGTCTAAAAAAAATGTGATCCATGACTTTTCCCAGGTGAGTGGGAGTTAATGCCACCTATTCAAAATGAATTATGTTCAGTTGCATTTATGACTGTGTGGTTAATAATCTCACACACAATGTTCTATTTTTTTTTTCAAGTGTGTTTCATGGCAACAATCTCCTTCGAATTAGAATCCAAACCATACACACAAAGCAATGTAAAAAAATCATTCAATCTAAGTTGTTTTACGAATGAAGTATTGTGACTATCCTCTAGATCATTAAGGGAACAATAAATATCCTCCTTGCTATGATGAAAGAGTGCAACCTTATTAAGGCAACAATCACTCTAGTTTCAATATTTGGAAAGTAAACAATTGTAAATTTTCTTAGATCAATTTTAGACAACTTAGAGATTCCAATGTTTCCCTTGGGAAAACTGATAATTGTAGGCTTGATAAACCTATAGAGCTCCCCTATGGCACAACCTTAAATATTTACTGCTCCATCTACAAAATAAACTACCTTTCCTATATGCCCTCTTTCATTCAAATGCTCCATAATTAGTTAATGATGATACATATATGAGAGCCAACTAAAAACTTGGAAAACAGCTCAAGTGACCTTATAATTTTTATCCTTCAAGAGAACCATGAATGCTTGTTTAATTCAATCACACTAAAACTCTTGGTAGTTAGATGTGCCATAACCATTCCATGCTATGGTTTCTGCAAATCTACTCATCTCAATGTTTTCAGCTTGATTGACTTGAATTTCCATCATAGAAATTTGACTGCTCTTCATTTACTTGTGCATACTCTCATTGAAAACAAGCTTTGATCTAGCTCCACATTCTCATCTCCATTCTTCACGGGTTCTACCATCGTGAATAAGCTCTCCTCAACTAGCACCATGGCTTCACCATGGCTTCACCATGCAATTCACAATTATTACAACTCCCACACTATCATCTCCCTCTTGACAACCTTCACACAACTCGGTTACCAATATGATAGCACCGAGACAAAAAAACTCACACTAATTTCAATTATAATAGATTAGAAAACATTACAATGGTCATTATCCGTGACTACCTACTACCTAATACATTAGAAGACATTACATGTTTTTAGTCCTTAGTCTTGATTGTTCCAAATGTGATTAACTTATTACACCATTAGGATCTAAAACCAACAATCAATTAATGAAATACACATCCTAGTTATTTATGTAGGCTCAAAATGAGTGGTCCTTAGGTGGAGTAATCTAATTATTAGACTTTTGTCTTTTTCGTCAGAATCCAACGATACAATTTTTGGCAAGATTGTGAATTTTACTCATTTAAAAATGTGTTTTTGAATGTATAAATAGATTCAGTGATAGCACCAAGACTAAAACTCACCCAAAATTTAGACATAAAACCATTAATTACTCAAAAACAAGTTTTTATTTTATGAAGCTTGAGATTTTCATTGCTTGCTTAGCAAATGCATTAAATCCCTATTTATTCATGGGGAAGGAAAAATATTGATTTTTTAAGAGATAATTCATCTTCATATTTGGAGGAAGTTGAGAGGAATCCTCTCAAATTTCGGAACCTATCTTAACTATATTATAAACAAATGCAGCTAGTTTCAATTACATTTTTTTTCTAAATTTTTATATAATCTTAGTGTTGGCATTATGGTTCTGGTATGATTTCAGATGTTGTACTTGATGGCAAACACCCATGGCATGGCTCTCATTTTGATGAAAATAAAGAAGTACGCAGGAGAACAGTTCAGAAGGTGCATACCCGCAGGTATGCCGTGCAGGGACCGCATCCAAATACGCGGGTAACCCATTTATGGGGTGCGTACCCCAGTGCACA
>APFE031266646.1:0-10153 GCA_000404065.3 Pinus taeda | reverse complement strand
AAATATTAAACTTATTTTTTTAGAAATTGAAAATTATTTTTTGAATTTTTGAAATTGAATTTCTAATTTTTTTATTGGTGGATGACTAATTTTATGTGGTTTAAAATTAAAATAATTTAAAAAAACAAATAAACTTCTAATTGTCAAGTGTTCTCATAAATTAATTATCCATTTTTTTTTCCAAATTTATAGATTTTTCCATAATTAATAATTTTTTTTCCAAAGAAATAACAATTGCAATTATGTTTGGGGCTTTTACTAATGGAAACTGGGGGATTTAAATTATTGAATTGAATTGGTTGAATGATTTTCCTCAATAAACTTTACCTATATTATATATTTTCATAATTCTATTTTAAATCATGATGGAATATAAAAAATAAAATTTAAGTCAACACAAATAGAAAGATTCTCTTTTATTCTTTACAATTTTTATTCATAACTTAAAAAAATAAGTTTAGGATCTTTTTGCACTTCAAACTTAAGGCCTTTGTGTAATAAGTATTTATTTTTAATATTACTAAACCATTATAATTTTTTATAATAAGTTATTTCATCACATATGACTTCTTTTCCACATGATTAAGACAACACAGGATACTTCATATCAATTTGATTTTTCCAACATAGAAATTCTACCATACATTATTTAGTTTTCATTGAATTAGGATGAATATAAATTTTAAGTTTTTTTTTTTGTAAGCTTGGTAGTGTCTTCCTTTTCATTACTTTAAAAGCACATTACAACAACATAATAGTTAGTTAATTGGTCGGAACTTGCCCATAGGGAAACCAATCTAACCGACCACCTAACAACATTATAAGTCAACCAGTAACAAAAAATAAGGATTATGTCACACCAGGTTAGATATGTCTGCAAGTCTAGACTGCATCTAAAAGCTACAATGCCTTCAATGATAATTACAACATATTAAAATGTAAAAGCTAACCACATACTGCTATTCAAAAAAATAGAGAGAGATCAGTAAGAAAACTAGTCAGTGCCCTCAGCTGAAACTGGCTCAACCGGAGTCGGATCCTTCACATTCGAGCCAGGGAGTTATGTCGGAGTACGGATGCATGGGATATGGTCTTAAATTCTCTTGAGGCAACCATCCTTCTTCTGTAATTGGAAGTGGAGTTTCTAGAACTCCTTGTGGTAGTCTAGGAAGCTTTGGACTGTCATTGCCATGTTTATCGCAACCTGCTCTAGTGCCTTTTCTAGAAGGCTCTTCATCGACCAGTATAAAAACAAAGTTTATTTGTACTTAGTTACTCTGCCAAGGGCATGCCTGAGATCTGACACCATTGCCCATGCTTCTTTGACATCAATTTCCATGTTTTCGGCTTGTTTATTTAGTTTTGCTTCCCATTCTTCAATGAGATTGCAGATTTCCTCCAAAGTACCCTCATGATATGCAAAGGTAGCATTGTTAATAATACTATTGATGGAATTTTGTCCTATTTTCCACCCCCCTGAGGTGCTAGGTTGGTCCAACTAAGTAGCCCCTCTCTTTAACTTGCCTTAGTCCTGAGAGTAAAAGTTGTGACCAAACGTTGTCAACGAGTGAGCCATTCCCTTACAGAACCAATGAACCTGATAAACAAAGGGCCATGTAACTGTAATATTAAAAGAGGGATCATTCCAGGAGGCAAATCACTTCCAGGTGGTCTTACTATCTAGAACCCCTATTAGAGAACCAACAGAACACCATAATAACACTAGAAGTTTATGAGAGAGAACACCTTGACTCCACCTGTGACCGTAGAAATTGAGGTTCAACCCCAGGATAACGACAAAACACAAAACCAAAACCAACCCTCCATACAAACTGGTAATTCGATAGAGATTAAAGGTAGGGAAGAGCTTCCACAGTCCTACCCTCTGACTCACTCACGAAATACCTTTGACCCAGGACTCAGCATGACTTTTCTCATTCCAAGCATCCATGGTGATGTTACGTTGTCTCCGGACAACTAATTTCTTCACCAAACGACTCAAAGGACCCTTCCCAACCCAAGAACAGGTGTAAATACCAAAACCAAACACATAAAAAATGAGAATCATTGTTGCAATCCAAAAACCGTTACCCCGCGTGTAGACCGCAAAGACCAGGAAATGATACAGACCCATCTTCGACAAGCAAGTTTCATACAACATCAACCTAGAGATACAATCCTGCAACCAAACCTCATTACAAATATATATAGTCACATGAATGTACCAAATGTGACCCATACCATGATAACCCAACAAATCAAGGCCATGCACCTACATTCTCCAAAGACTCGTAAGCCAATACATGTAGCAGGAGGGAAAGAGACATAAAACATACACAGAGGACTGAGATAAGAGGATTTGAGCTCACCTCCACACCGAGAACTTTTCGGTAGTGTGCCCTTCCTCCTTCAACTTCCCAACGAACAGACTTCGGGCGTGACCACAATTGTTTGCCTAGACAGCTAACCACATGTTGCATTGAAGGCCTCTACCAACTTTAATATATGTCCTAAACACCTCCATGTGCTCACCCTCCTGAACACCTGCCTCGAGCGTGTGAGGTAGGGTGGGTGTGATTCCTAATTCCATCACCATAATGAGCCCGCAGGTGATATGTACTCCAAATCGCACCCCGATTAGGGATTAGAAAAATGTGCTTTAACAATGACAACTTGACCAATTGAGCTAACCCTTAAGGATTTGAAAACAATTGTGTAAATGAACTCAAACATAGTTTTTATTTTTGCAAGCTTGGTAGGACTACATCTTTATCATGTCCAACTTCTCACCCCGATCGGGGCGATAGCACTAAGACTTCCAGTTTGGTGAGACTTCATTTCCATGGCCATTACTAATTGAGTTATCGCAAGCAAAATTTTTTGTAAGCTTGGTAGGGCTACATCTTCATCATGTCCTACTTCTCACCCCAATCGGGGGGATAGCACAAGATTTGAACCCAAGAATTTTTGTTTAGTGAGACTTCATTTCCATGTCCATTGCCAATTGAACTACCCCAAGTGGACCTTTATTAATAATAATTATTATATATTTGTAAACATGGCATTTTCATCGTGTCCAATATATTGGGAATTGAACCAGTGACTTCACATCAAGGAGTGTCTTAACAGAGCACCTAATCGTTGTTTATCCAAAACCCCATGGACTAAATACTTTTAGTTGTGGTTTGACCCTTAGGCCTCATATATGAAGCTACAACTCTAATACCATATGTAACGATCCTAAATTCTCAAAGAGACTTTTGGTTCGGTGAGACTTCATTTCGACGACCATTGTCAATTGAACTACCTCAAGCAAACTAAATTTTTTTGTAAGCTTGGTAGGACTACATCTTCATCATGTCCAATATATCACCCCATTGTGGTCCTATGCAATGAATAAATGAGTATTATAATATGTGCTTATTGTATTCAAATCTTTGCAATTTGTCTAAAATTGGCAAAGATTATCATCGTGTCCTCTTATCGTTACTTGGTGCTGCATTTTTTAATGTTTGTTGTTATTATCAGTTGCTCACTTTTCCATTCAAAAGGCCAGCTATTTGTTCATTGTGACATGTGGAATTTGTATTCAACATCAGGTGATCAGTTGAGTGTTCAATGCAATGCGGATTTCGCTGTCGGCATTTTCTCATAATCTCAAGATGGCGCAGTTCATCAATGGAACAATAATGGTGTTAGGAACAATATTTTGCCTTTAATAGGTGTTCTTTTGTACTTAGGAGCTTGTCCTCTTCAATAACAATATGGATTTTAGAATTTTATAAATATTAAATTTTATTTTATAATTTTCTTAAAAATAAATTTTGTAATAAATTTAATTTTTTTTAATGGAATAGAGTAGATAATTTTAAGTGTAACATTTAATATTTATCAAGTAATATTCTCAATTTGTTTTAAATTTTTTATATGATTCTATTATATTCGGCGTAATAATTAAGTATAATTAAAAAAAAAAAAAAAAAAAAAAAAAAAAAAAAAAATATGTATCTAAATAATTTCATATTAAAATAGTTAAGAAATTAATTAAAAAATATATTAAAAATAACTACCTAAATATAAATTATTAAATTAATTAATAAATAAAAACACTAAATTAATAAAAAATAAAGATAAGCTAATCTAAAAAAATAAAAATCTTTAATAATAAAAAAGTAAATATTTTAAAAGGTAAATTATAAATAAATTAATATTTATTTATTATATTTAATTTGTATAGAAAATTTATCATATCCGATATACCTGTGAAATTTAATTATACCATGAAGAAATTGTTGGGAATAGCTCTATGTTCGACAAAATGACGGACGAGGGTTTCGGACAAAACCCTCCACGGCACAGAGCAAGAGGTAGTAGGCCTTTAGAAACAAGCCGCAACACTGCAAGCACGGATCTTGCCGATTTGAAAGAAACAACCTATGAACATTCATATGGGGGAGGCCACAGGGCCTCCCCCTATAGGCCATATTACTGTAAACAAGCCACATTAGGACAAAAATGAACAGCCCTCAACTGAACGTGCGAAACAGCCATCTCTCTAGCTTGCACAGCAGCAGGAAGAGGAAGAAGTGGTAGATCTGAACAACGGAAAGGAGAATACCTCTGTGACTTCTGAAGAACCAAAGAAGGCAACATCTTCCACATGCAAGCCCATGGCAGCGAAACACACCAAGATCGATTTACCCAGCCACAGAATCAATGCTCAGATCCAATATATGAAAGATCATGTGCTCATAGGCAAATTCATAGGCTTCTGGCCAACAGAGAAAGCCCTGCAAGGATGGATAGCCTCAAAATGGAAACCCAAAGGGCATATTTCACTGCAGCTAGGCCCCAAATGTTTTTTTACGGCCATCTTTAACTATATTGAAGACCGGAACCACATTCTAGATGGAGGACCCTATTTCTTCAATGTCGCGGGTCTATATCTACGAGATTGGATAGAAAGAGTCAACCCAGACAAGGAAGACTTCAGATGGGCACTGGTGTGGATTTGCATGTACTCCTTACCTTTGGAATACTGGGACGAAGAATCGCTCCAAGCTATTGGCAACTGGCTAGGAGAGTTCATAAAGGCTGCAGAGGAAACAAAGCTCCACCAATACACATCATATGCTCGCATATGCGTTTACATGCGACTTGGAAAAGCTCTCCCAGATTCAGTAAGCCTCCTTCATGATGACTTTGAATGGATACAACCCATAGATTATGTACATGTGCCCTTTAGGTGCAGGAAATGCCACACTCATGGACATCTGTTCCGAGACTGTCCTTTAAATGCCTCTCCTAAACCTTCAGACCATGTGGAAAAATCTGACTCTGAAGGGTTCACCAAAGTTTCCAATAGAAAAAAGCATAACAAAAAATCCCCCCAAGGACCAAAAAATGCAATGCCAACCTCAGTTCCACCATCCACCAGCAACAGTTTTGACCTTCTATCAAACCTAGATATGCTAGAATCAAACCCTTCCAAAAAGGTTAAGACAACCTCTGTGCCAACCACCAAGCCACAAGTCGTACCCATTCCTAATGATTTGAGTCAACCACCCTTGGAGACTAACTCTATTCAACAACCTGCAGATTCTCAACATATCCCTCTCCAAGATAAAAACAAAGCTCTATGGTCAGCAAAAGGAATGGACATTGACAATGTTCTGACAGACCCATTCAAAATAGTCCACCACATGGATGAGAGTAATCAACAAAGTCACGTGGAAGAAGAACCAGAGAGCTTTGATCTAAGAGACCTAGACATCTTTGGCCTAGAACAAGCTTGCAAAAAGAAAGAATTCGACAAAATACTGGACAGGCAGCTCGAAAATCTGGAAGTGGTACTATCACAAATACACCAGCACAGAACCTTGGGCATACAACAAGGAAGCAGCTAGGAAGGGAAACACACCACCAAAGATGGAAAGAAAAGAGGAAGAAAGATAGACTTACAGTGCACAATCCTCAACGGGGAAATGCTAGTGGAGTCTAGCAGGTGCTCCAAGCTAACTAAATACTACAACTCATTACCAATTGGTCAACCATGAAGCTCTTCTCATGGAATGTTCGAGGACTCAACAGTCCCGGGAAATACAAGATGATAAAAAACATGATACAACATATTCTCTTCATGCAGGAAACAAAATGCAACAATAACACATTAGATTCTATTTTATCCAAAGCCTGGCCGGGATGCCAAACAGTTACGGTAGATGCAACTGGTGCATCGTGAGGGCTTGCTATAGCCTGGAGTACACAAAACATTTCACTCATAGACTTCCATGCCTCACATCACTTTATCCATGCCACTTTTCACATCATCGGAACCAACATACATGATCATTTGACAAATGTATACTTTCCTCAAGATTCTATGCAAAAGAATGTGCTGCTAAAAATGTTGGAAACTCTCAACTCCACATGGAATCATCCACTCTGGATCACAGGAGGAGACTTCAATATGATTACCAAATTAGAGGAAAAAAAAGGAGAATGAAATTGGATAATGAAAGCAGAATTTTCTAAGAATACATACAAAACAACTAGTTAATAGACTTACCATTTGATATTGGTCTTTTCACATGGAATAATAAAAGGTCAGGCTCTCAACAAATAACCTCAAGGCTAGACAAATTCCTCATCTTAGATAACTCAGTACATTTGGGAGGTAACATTGCTGCTTCCATACTTCCCATAGCAGGCTCAGATCACTAGCCCATTTCCCTTCAATGGACCAAACCTGGAAACTCCAATAGGAAGCCTTTCAGATTTGAAACATTCTGGATCACCCACCCAGATTTCAAAAATGTAGTCAAATTTACTTGGGATAACTTTACTCCCTCTGGAGGATCAAGTATGTATCAATTCCAACAATAGCTAAAGCATCTCAAAAAGCAAATCAAACACTGAAATCACACCACCTTTGGCAATATATTTCAAGGTCAAAAAATGCTTGAGCAAAGCATGACAGAGCTATAGCAGAAGATCATTGAAGGTGGACGAACCGAGGCTTTGGTAAGTCAAGAACAAGCTCTTCTCACACAATTAGAAGAAAGAAGGAAACAAGAGGAAATGCTCTAGAAACAAAAATCAAGAATTAGATGGTTAAAAGAAGGGGAAAGAAACACCCAACTCTTTCACTACACTACTATCTAGAGAAGAATGAATAACACCATTGCGCATCTTCAGAACCCACAAGGAGAACGAATGCAGAAACATGAAGATATTGAGAGAGAGCTCATCAACCACTTCAAAATGGTTCATCAAGAGATGCCAACAGGAAGACAGCCTGCTATAAACAAAATACTCCATCATATTCCAAAAATCATCACAGAAGAGCACAATCAACTCCTACTACGATCGTCACTATGATGAAAGTAGAATCAGCTTCAGCTCAACTGAAAGATGGGAAAGCTCCTAGACATGATGGCTTCACCTCTAAATTCTGCCATTACTTTTGGGATCTAATCAAAGATGAAGTTTGGAAGGTGGTAGAAGAATCAAGAACTATGCATTGGCTACTTCCTTCCCTCAATGCAACATTCATAGCTCTCATCCCCAGAGAAGATCAGCCGAGTACTCCGGAGAAGTTCAGGCCCATTGCTCTTTGCAATGTCATTTACAAAATCATTTCAAAAGTCATCGCCAATCGTCTCAAACCACTTCTTCCTCTTCTCATTTCACCAGAACAATCAGGCTATGTACAAGGTCGTCAAATTCTGGATGGCATCATCTTGACTCATGAAATCATCCATTCCTTAAAAAGCAACAAACAAGCAGGTATGCTTCTTAAAATTTATCTTTCTAAAGCTTTCAACAAATTAAGTTGGACTTAAATAAAATAAATGCTTTCTCCCTTTGGCTTTAGTCTGACTTGGTTCATATGGGTAATGAATCTCATATCATCTACCTTCTACTCTATCTTAGTTAATGGTGTCCCCTCAAATCCCTACTTCCCTTCCAGAGGAATTCTTCAAGGCGACCCTTTATCTCCCTTGCTTTTTATCCTCATGGCAGAAGGTCTGGGTTGCCTTATAAAGCATGTTGTTCACTCCCACGACCTCAGAGGCATCATTGCCCATGCAACCTCTGCCATCTCTCATCAACAATTTGTTGATGACAATATGATGTTTGGACATCCCTCTGTTCACGAAGCTCAGGCTTTCAAAACCCTACTAAACACCTTCTCCATGGCCTCACGAACCATTATAAATAATGCAAAATCTCAAATATTCTTTTTCCATACTCCACCAGCCACCCAAAGAAACACTGCCAGAATTATTGGCTAGCCAAACTGCCATCTAAATACCTGGGCGCTCCTCTGATAGATTCGGCCTTAAAGCATGCTTCCTGGAAGCATATCCTTGAGAAAATTGAAAGCCGATTATCGTATTGGACTTACAGAGCACTTAACATGGCAAGCATGCTTATTTTGATAAAGGCAACTTTGCAATCTATGTCTCTCTATCTCTTCTTGGTTCTTGCAGCGCCGAAATGGGTACTCAAAAGGATCAAAGATTTGCAACACAACTTTCTATGGGGCTCCACAGGGAAAAATCGCAAATGGGCGCTAGTAAAATGGGCAACAGTCTGCACACCAAAAAAGCAGGGAGGTCTAGGACTGTGAGACCCTCAACACAGCAATACTTTAATGGGAGCAAGAATATGGTGGCAATGGGTATCAAGCCCACTTAAACCATGGGCCCAACTATGGACTGAAAAATATGCAAATAATCATCCCCCATAAGAACTAATCAAAATCACCAACACAAATATAGGCTCACTAATTTGGAATGCAGCAAAACAACATAAAGAGTTAATACAAAAGCATAGCTTATGGGAGATACGTAATGGAAGAACTGTGCATTTTTGGGTTGACTCTTGTTAACAGCGGCCCAAAATATTTGAAGTCCTCCCTCCTCAAAATATTGAAGGCAATAACATCAACCAAAATCAACATGTCTCACAGCACTCGACTCAAGATGTTAATCAAGGCTTCAGACAATGGAAATCAACTAAACAGATAATACATCAAGAAACGGAGGATTATCACAAAGATTTGCACAAGGAACTCACCAACAGGAAAATGAGATGTGTTGAGTCTTGAAAATGTCATTCATTTCCATTACACTTTCACTATTATGTCCATTATATCACCTCCATTTCATTACTATGTCACCACATTCATCCCACTTTCATTATCATTGGGCCACATTTATGTTTTTCCAAACTTTATTAATTCTAAGCCTTTTAAGTGAATTTGTGGTTAAAAATTAGGAAATAATGTGCATATGCTTATACTTAACCATTGGGTTGATATTGTTGACATGTGTAGGTTGAAAGGAGGCTTCTAGAAGACCCTTATGTGGCACTCTAAGGCCAAATTCGAATTTGAGTGGAAAGAATCATGGGATCATGAGGATATTTGTCACATCTCCTAATTGTATTGTAACTCTAAAAAGACATGTGTCTTATCAGTTCCTATTTTGATTAGGACTCTAGAGGTAGAGGGAGAGATTCATGGACTCTCATCTTTTTATATAAATAGGAAATCTCTCTCCTTCATTTGTTAGCTTGGCTTGGCTTTTAGTTATTTAGCTTGGAGTTTGTAGTTCTTCCTTGATGGCTTTTGAAAGATTTGGAGAGATTTGTTGTACTTTGTGATTTTGAAGAATTTGAATAAAGATTTGATGTTCTCAACATGGAAGGAGATGTGAAGTAGATATCATGGAGCACATTAGAATGTAAGGTAGAGTAGATTTCGTTTTGTAATTTTGCTTTGATTTCATTATGTAATTTGATTGCTTTCAAGTTTGATAGATTAGATTTTCCTTTCATGCAATTTTAATTCATGTAAGTGTGTTCAACCGGTTGTTGTAGATTAGTTTTTTCTTTACATGTTTTTGCATCAAATAGTGACATGAGATTTACCTCTCTGCTGGCTTTGTTTTTCTTAGCTTTTCAATTTCAGTTATGCTTTGATTTCAGTCTTATTCATTTGCCTTGTTAACTAGTTTATATATCAGATTGCTCATTTCATTGACGGTTACCTCCAAAAGCCATAGCTAGACTAACTGGCGAGGGATCGAAATATGAATGTTGTGATTTGATTTTAGTTTACTTTTCTGCAATTAGATATCAGATT
>APFE031266642.1:0-10779 GCA_000404065.3 Pinus taeda | reverse complement strand
TATTGTTATTTTTGTGGCTTTATATTATTATTGTTAGGTCGGCTGGGTTATATTGTGACTCCTTAGACTCCTATATATAGAAAGGAGGTTTTATCATTTGTATCATCCAAGAATTGTTCATTTATGTAATTAAAGGAGGTTGCCCCCTCGAAGAGGCTGAATTCTAAGGCATTGATCTATTTTTTCTATCTTTTCTTGAGCTGGTTTCATAACAGTCAATATTACTATTTGAACATTGTAGCAATCAAATATATTTGAAACTAGAAAGACAAGTTCTAGGCCTATAAATATTTTTATAACAAACTCAACGACACAATTTCTTGTTTTCAAGCTAGTATCATCAATTAATATTAATGAATTCACAATCTCTTTGACATTTAGCATTAATGTTTACATAAATTTATTAAAAAAAGAATTAAAAAATATGTTGGGATGAAAAGGATTTGTTTGATTGTACTTTATCCCCTTTCTTACTAGAATATCTCTCGCTTAACATTTGCTTATGTTAGGAAGCAATTGAATGATTGAAACTCTTTGAAATAAAAATGCTCTCTATTTATGTGCGCATAAGGTTGGTTCAAGTAAATTATTTCAATAAGACCCATGCCATTATTAAATGATATCTATCTTACTCAAATGCATGCGACTCATTTTGCTTGTGGAAATAGTTATCTCAAGGGATTTTATGTTAAGTTGTTGTGTCATTTTCAAAGTCTCTACAATTATTTCTCATTATTATGTTGTGGAAAAAAGTTATGTGCATTTGTAAATTTCTTTTTTCCTAATAACCTAATGACTTTTCATAGCCATGAATTTATATAATTGAACAATAATGACATAAAAACAAAGGAATTCTTAGTCAATTGTTGTTGCAATGTATTTGATCTTTTTTATCTCGTAGGATAGATTATTTCAATATATTTTAATTCTTGTTTTAGTATGTACAATCTATGAGAAGAGATAGTTACAAGATCTTGTTTAGAAAAGGTCATGACTACTCGATGTTATTCTATTAATATTTTTCAAAAGTATATTATTTTAGAAGTGAAAAAAGACTTAATCTTTCTATTGACAATTATCTAATAATACAAAATAAAACTTGATAATGAGTGTTGATTAGTTTTATCTTGGGTGGTTGGAAGGAATTATTTTTTTCCTTCCCACGCAGGTTCAATACTCATAAGTGACGCTCATATTGAGTATACTCTTGTAATGGATTTGAGCCTTGTTGTTGTATGCCCTTGAGCCTTGAAGAATATCTTACCCTCTCCTATGGTGAGAGGGATAGGTACTTTGTTACATGGAAAAAGAAAGGCTTAAAAATGAGTGCCAATTCAAGAATTTTTCATTTATACATATTCAGTTTTAACCTATAGTAACAAAGTCTATCATACCAATAAGTTAGAAAATCTATAAGTTAATTTCTCACTCATTGATTCATGTCAATTTTTATTGTGACTATCTCTATATTGTCTGTTTCATTGATTATGGATATTTGATACATTTTTTTCATGGTTTTATATCTATGCCTTTATCTTGTTTGTTAATTTTATTAATATTCTAAACATGTTTATGTGTTCATTTCCATGAAAATTCTAGACCCTAACATGCTTTTGATCAAATTGAAGTGGGGATTCCTTTAATAACAACAAGTTAAGAGTGTTTAATAACACTTCTTTTTATGCTTCTAGTGTTTTAATTTGTCTATAATTAAAATCATAGGCTTCCATCAAATCTTATAAAAAAACTAGGGATCAGTGTTATTCCTTGTGACGATGGGCTAGCAATTTTCTTAAGGCTCTCAATAAAGAACACACATAGGGAATAGAGAAAACTAAAGTTCAAGTTTAATTGAATACAATACAATAGTTCTCTACTCAACAATCTAATGAATAATTTCTCTAGTTCCAATTCTCTATTGACATGCACAAAAAGTAGAATGTCAATTGCAAAGTCAATATCTCTCTTTAGAGGTAGCTAGGGTACCCCATTATGGAATACATCACTGAATTCTATCTATACCAAATAATCCTCAATATTTGGTCATTTATACTTTTGTTGATACTAATACATATGTTGCATATGATTATTATTATTTTCGAAGAAAAATTCTATTACATATATTTTTGCATTCATGTTATGCTTCCTGAAATTGCTCATCAAAATCAATTGCAATCAGAGCATAGACCCTTGACTCATATTTGTGTATATTTTGTTACTCCTGCATTGATCTTTTTGGAAAATTTAGCCCGACACTATAGGATCACTTTGATACCATGCAATGACATTCCCATCCTTCTCGATTCACAACCAAGTGAACATGGTCCCTTTTTTGTCTTTTCTTTACCAAATTATGTCTATCAAATTTTAGGTAAAAGTAACCTACAAGATCCATTATTGATTATGAATTGCCAATTTTTGTTCTTATATTATTTAATTTTTTTGATTCATTACTTTTTCCAAATGCAAGATATTGATCAAACTTGTTTTTTCTTTTATACTATTATTTCATCTAGCATGCATGTTTTTGCATTTGCTCTATAATTCCTAGAATTATCCTTTAAAATCAATTATTCATATAAGATCCCATTGATTTTTTTTTTTATACATATTCTATTAGTAATTCTCTTATTTTATGGCCATTTCATCTAAACATTGTAGACCTACTTTGATACCATGAATCATGTTCCCATAATTATTGATTCATAGCCCAGCTAATAAGGTGCAATTTTTTTGTTCTTTTTCTTCATTAAACCAAATCTATTGGATTATAGGGAAAAAATTCCTCTATTTGTTTTAAACTGATACTTTTTCTTTTCATATTCTTTCAATTTATGGCTTCATTGATTTTCCCAAATATGCATGGATGCTCAAAATTTCTTTCACTATTGAGTAGTGCACTAAAATCTGATGGCCTTGTGTCATCACTGTGATGAGCTTCGTTTTCCAAGCCTGTCGGTGAAACTTAGTCGAAAAATATGACATGAAAAAGTGATCATCAAATATCTGAGACGGGTCCTTTTTCAGTTAAACGACATACATGAGATGAATATTCAGTGGAATGACCGACGCCCTAATCGACAAATACGTAATCAATAGTCTGTCAGATATCCAACGCCACCTACGTCGACTCTTCGATGACATCCACAATGCAATGTGATGAAAGAGGCGTCAGAAATCCCGTCACAGAGTCCACAAATTCAACGAAAACAATCCAATAATGATACATAAGATATTCAATGGGCACGTAGAAAATACGACTAGCGGTGTTCGACCATGTGACATCGGAAATATAACGAGGTAGCAATGGCCCCGCTGTACATACGACGAGGGGATTCTGAACTTTAGATGTAGGACATCCAATGGAGAGTTATGGGATGAATTGGACGACGCCACTATGCATCTGATGACCCCATTGTACATTGGACAAAAGCTTCCAATCTTTACGGGTCGGAAATCCAACAACGCGAAAAGGGATGAATCCGACAGCCCCACTATGCATTTGACGGATATGGCGTCATTAGTCCGATGCCTAATGGAATATTTTAAAAAAAATCGATGTTCATAGGAATGTTCTTTATTTGCCCATGGAATGTTCATACAAATATTAAAGAAACATGAATAGTTTCAATGAAAAAATCACATGTGCAAAAATCTAAAGAAGATAAAACTTTAAAAACTCAAGACTATTTACTACCTTACTCCACTTTGTGATGGGATAAAGGGATAAATTTGCATTACTATTAAATTCATTACTATAGTAGAAATAGTCATCTATGGTTACATATTGTTGGTTGAATGAATAAAAAAACTCTTCATTAAACTAGCGTATTGATGCCCTTTCTCCTAAGATAACCAATTACTCTATCAACCATGTCATACATAGATAAGATGGACTTGGATCTGGTGCTGCCACCCATGGTCAAATTAATTATATCCTCTTAAAGAAAAATGAGACTAATATTCTCCCATAACCAAACTATTTGTCTTCCTATTATGTACTTCATCAATTTCTCTTTCATATTATTCAACAACCTTGCATGCTAGTTAAAAATTATCAACTCCAAACACCTCATTATGATGTACACTTGTGCCTTGGATGCCAAGTGGGGCCTTGTCAAACCTACTATCTAGGTAACAGAAAAGAGAAAAGAGAAAATAGTTATTTTAGTCACATCCTTGGTCAAGAGCTTGCAACTAGTCTTAAGAGCTCTGTCTCTACAATATTAGGCCACATACTCATCGACATTCTACTCACCAATACCATTTCCCCCTACCACCCAAATTGGGGTACCTCACCTTGATTAAGAAGTGAGGTAGTAGATGTATTCTATATCCAGGGTTAGACTTTAATTGTGTACTATAAACAGTTGGTTTATGGAATCTCACATCCTCACAATTCTCTATAACAAAGCCGCCCAACTCTTCATGTTTTAGCCATAAGGAAATTAAGGAGGCCTCATCCATGTAGTGCTTGTACGTTAGGAGGATGTTGTAGGGATTTGGTGTCATATTCCTCATGCTCCATCTCTTTACAATCAAAATTTCAATTGATATATCTTAATTAAAAATTAAAACATCAGTCTTTGTGTAAAAGCATATGGTTTGGAGAAGTGATTTTACAAATGTAGTTGTCAAGACATTGTTGCTAGTTGCATGCAGACATAGTGAAGTGAAAGTGCTTTTACTAATACCAAGTTAGGGTGTCTACTAAACCTGAGTTTATGTTTTTATTATCTTAACTAGGCCGTAACAAAAACCCCTATTTTCATACATATTAGTTAATTATATTTTGATGTGCTAGGTAATTATATCATATGAATTACAATATTTAGGTAATTAAATTTATCATATAAATCATAGTAATTAATTAAATAAGCCCAATATATATTTAATGCACTGTAATTACAACCCCAATATGACTTTATTTAAATTCAAGTGAAATTGATTTTACTAACACCAAGTTGTGATGTGTAATAAGCCTAAGTTTATGCTTCTAGTATTTTAATTAGGCTATAATTAAAACCTGATATTTTAATTTTAAGCCTTAAAAGGGTTCAACTCTTATAAATATGTTTTATATCATGTTATAGTTTTAACTTTGAAATTGAGATATTAGTATATATTTGAACAAGTCTAGTTGGAACCCTAGTCTTACTTATACAATTTTGCACTATTCAAAAGAGATGAGGGATCTACTATTATAATATAGAAGAATATTTTGGTGCTTACCCAAATGTATATTTCTATTCTCATCCATCCTTAATTTTAGATTTTATCTTAAAAGTTTACTAACCTCTAGTTGACTTGGTTGTAACTTTTATCTTAAAAACTCAATATCTAGACTCTTTATCATCCAACTTAATTATTTTCTCACTTATCCTTTATCTTGCACTTACTAGAGTCTATGGTAGCTGAATAATATCTTTATTTTTTCCTTTTAAGAAAAGAGTTTAGGTGAATTATACTTTTTTAATGGGTAAACTTTGTATAAATGAGTTGGCCTTACCATGTAAACATGTATTGCACCCATTTGCAAAGTTTTAAGCACTAACACACAAGTGTCGTCACAGTCATCGCAAATTGTATATCTAGTGTTCCACTTGGTGTAGGTCATACCAAAGTTGTTGCATTAAGGAAAGGATGTTGTTCATGTGTTCTGAGTGTTCCATGTTATGTTGTCAAGTGATATAAGTGTGTGGTTATGTTCAGATTCATGTTTTTTCCTATCTTCCTCTCACTAATCTTACACTTGGCCAAATTGGGAAAACTCTTCGAATGGAACACTCAGCCTCCTTTAGCCAACCTGAACTGAGCATTGCGCAGTTTCAGTCCTCAAGCAACAACCTTGTCTCTTGGCATTGTGAAATGCACTGTTCCTAGCTCCTAGAACTACACACTACACAATCTTAGTGCTCACACCCAAACCCTGAGCTCCAGAACTGCGTAATCTTTCCCTCCAGCCAGGCTTGAATTGCGCATTGCGCATTCTTAGTCCTCAAGAATCATGCTTGAGCTACTGAAATGCATAGTTGTGAAATCACTTGGCTTCCCCATCCTTCCAGCACTGCGTAGTGGGAAAACTTAGTGTTCAAGCCCTCATCCTAGCTCCTTCAATCCATCAACTATGCAGTCACTTATTCTAAGTCTTCATAACTGTTCAGTGCACAATATCAAGCCTCAAGCCTCTAGCTTGAGCACCTGATTCCATTAAATGCACAGTCCCTCTTCCTAGCCCTCAAAAACTATGCATTGCACAGTCTTAAGGCTCAAGCCTCTAACCTGAGTCCTTAAGTCCCTCAATTGCGAAATCCTTGGACCTTGGCCATCCTAAATTGTGCATTGTGCAGTCTCAAGCCTCAACCCAAGACCTTGGCCTCTGGAGTTTCATAATCTGTTAGTAAGTCCCTTAAACGGTCACTAGTTCTAGCCCTAATAAGTGATTCCAGGAAGCATCTTAGGCTAAGGGTTTATTGGACTGATGTCGTCTTGTCATGAGTGGATTTTAGTCACAGGTATTCTATTATGTCATGACAGGATGATGATGACGGAGATGGAGAAGGAGACAATTCTAGAAGACGCCTAAGGAGTTGAGGAGATAAAATGATCATCAAGCAAGAAGACGAAGGAACACTAGATTATAACAAAATATAGAAGATCAAGACCACATTGAAGACTCCTTATCTTCAAGTCATAAGGAGGAGGAAGAAGAAGAACATGCACCATATTTTCAAGAAGATACAAAGAAAGCATAAGCAAAGAATGACTTTACATTTCCATGTCATCATGCAATCCATGTCATCAGTGTCATGTCATGCCATGTCATGAGTCATCACATGGCACATCATTTTATGGAATATGTAATTCAATATTGGAGAAATATAATGTAAATTGGAAGTCCAAGATTCTCAAGGGAAGTGAAGGATCACCCCATAATTTGTTATATATATGCCCTCATTGCATAAGCAATGGAATTTTCACCTTGGCTCCTCCTACCAGGAATTGGAGAGGAAGATAGTTTTTTTGGAAGAGCGAGTGAATACTCTAATGCTGCATTAGTAGAGCTAGTGATGTTCACTGTCTCGATGTATCTTGGAACATTTACTTAATTTAGAAGCTCATTGAACCAACACACTTTCATGCATATGTTGTGAATATTGTAATACTATTCTTTGAATGTTTTCTATATATGTTGTTTTCATCTGTACTAAGGAATTTAAACTATTTTGGTGGCTTTGGTACTTATCTTGTTGAAAGTGTGTTGTATTTCCTTTAACAATCGTTGCTTCCTTGAGAACTGTTTCTCTAGTTGATCAATGATTCATTCATATGTATAAGCTTGTGTGCCTTTTCTAGATTAATACTATTACTTATCTTTAAAGGGCCCACTTTTCTTTTCCCTTCAGTAGAAGGACCTTGATATTATCTGTAGCTGAACATTTCACAAGGCATACTCACTTGTTGATATGAGATTACCCATGCATTACTCTCTTGTGCTAAACTTTGTAGCCATAGCCTAGTTGATACCCTGGATGGGGCTCCTGTTCCAAACAATGTGAGGTATAATTTGGACTTCAAATCAGGGAGACCCCTTGGTTGATGGATTTCCAACACCCATCAACAAGCACATATCTAGTTGTGTGTTCACAAGGTACATTAGTGAATCCACTAATTGCTGGTAAATGGTAGCATCCACCTCTTCACTTTAAGTGGCAGTCTCCTTCCTCCAATTTTTCGCTAGAGGTGTCTCCATGTGCCTAAAAATCTCCATGAGAAACCACTAAAATATCTTGTTGGCATACTTTCCTTGAGACAAAAAAAATTCCTCATCGCCTTGCTATACTTCCAACCAAAGGAAGTAGTGCATCTGACCCATGTATTTCATCTCAAATTCCCTTGCAAGGTCCTCCTTGCAAGATCTAATCAATTGCTCATTACCTGTTAATATTAAATCATCAACATATAAAAAAATTATAAGCAATTTACCTTCTACCAAAATATGATAGAGGTTCGCATCTACTTCACTTTTGGTGAAGTCCAATCCAGTGAGATAATTGTCGATCATGGTGTACCAAGCACGAGGTTCTAGTTTGAGACTGTACAATGCATGCGTGAGTATGTACACATGAGAATGCTGATCAAATGTCTCAAATTTTTTTGGTTGCTTGATGTACACCTCCTCTAAATAACTCCATTGAGGAATGTTTCTTTTACATCCATTTGGTGGATCTTCCACCCCATCTGTGCAACCAGTGCAAGAATTGATCTAATGGAAGAATACCTTGCCATGGGAGCAAAGGTTTCCTCAAAGTCAATTCATTGAACTTGAGAGAATAATTTGACCATAAATATGGCCTTATACTTGTCTATGCTTCTATTTTCTGCATGCTTAACCTTGAAGATCCATCTTGAACCCACATGTCATTTATCCACCAGTCTTGGGACCACTTCCAAAACACTGTTATTCATGATGAATTTGTATTCTTCCACCATTTCATAAACCCAAATATGTTTTTCTATTTCTCCCTCAAAATAGGATGGCTCATTATCTACAAGCTCAGTCATTAGAGCCATGTAGCTAGTGTACCTCTTAAATGACCTCCTTTTCTTGCAAAAATTTGAAGGAGCTCCCACATTCTCCCTCGCATCCTGCACCAATCTATCAACTTCCCTTATTCTTTTTATCCCTTCTCTAGATGGTTTTTCTTGAGTGGATGTATCCACTCTATACTCCTCTATTTGTGGCTACTCCACAACTTCTTGAGGCTCCTCCTTTGGAGCTAAAAGCTCCTCTTCCAGTGGGATCTAAATCTCCCTCTCAAGCGAGTACCACATCACTTTATCCTCATCAAAATATACTTCCATTCACATAATTGTCATTTTGAGGGAAGGTAAGTACACACAATAATTGTGTGGAGGTTCGGTGTAACCCATAGAAACTCCAAACTCTACTGTTGACTCAAGATTATTCCTCAAATATTTGGAGACATGGCAATAAATAGAGGCTCCAAAAATTTTGAAGTGAGACACATTCGACTTTCTCCTTGGAAAAGCCTCCTTTGGTGTAATCAAACCAAGAATCTGATGAAGACTTTGTTTTGAAAGTAGACTTCTATGTTACACGCCTCTTCCCACAAATGCAGTGGTAGGCCTTGGTCATGTAGCATAGCTATCACAACTCCCACAATTCTATGTTTCTTTCTCTCAGCTACCCCATTCCACTGCAGGTTGTGGGGTTTTGTCAAATCTCTTTGAATGCCTTCTTTCACACAAATATCCTTGAAGTCATTCGAAACATAATCACCTCCAGTGTCACTCCTAAGAGCCTTCACCTTCTTACTGGTCTCTTTCTCAATTAGTACCTTGAACTCCACAAACTTTGAGAATGTCTCATCCTTCTTCTGCATGAAGAAGATCCAACACTTTCTTGAGAAATCATCAACAGAAATAACATAGTACTTATGTCTGATTGTGGAGGCCATCGAGAAAGGTCAAAAACATCAGAGTGGACTATTTCCAAGACTGCATGTGCTTTACTGTCTCGATCATGGAATGTGTATTTCACATACTTCCCTAAGGTGGAACCCTTGCATACAACCTTCTACTCAAGTGCTCCTTTAGGGAGGCCAATGGTTATTTACTACATAATTTTCAAGATGACATGATGCAAATAGCCCAATATCCTACTAACATTGCGACTCTACACTTCCTCTTCCTTAAGGCTTAATGCAATGTAATCTTCCACATCCAACTTGTACATGTTCTTCAACCAAACCCTGAATTGCTTCACTTGTCTAGTGTCTATGTGTCTCAGGAATGATTTACCTTTGCTGAAGATCACAACATAAACATCGTCTTCCAAAACTTCTACAGAGATGAGGTTCTTCTTTAGGCCTGGAAAAAACATGAATCCCTCTTAAAGGTTATTGTACCAATCTCAGTAGCACTGTACCTTTTGTCATATCCAGGATCAATATGCATTTGGATATCTTTCTCCTCCAGGTCATTGAAAAACTCTATACACCTTGTCATGTGAAAAGAGGTACTCGAATCCAAGTACCACACACTCGCCATCATAGTGATGGACATTCATGTAATCAGGGTGAAGTCTAGCTCAAATTGTGAAGCCAATGTTTCACCTTCTTCTCCTCCTGATTTCTTCTTGCTACAATTTTTGTGTGGACACTTTGTATCATAGTTCCCAGATTCATAACAATTGAAGTATTTAATTTTGGACAAATATTTCTTGTTTCCCACTTGGTTGGATTCTAGTTTGGTTTGAGATTTCCTCCCTTTTCCCTTCTTTGACTTTCCAACCAATGCAAAATTTTCTTTGTCCTCTGCTTTGGATGAAGTTTCATCTTATTGGCCGGATAAATTGATCTTGAGGACAAGGCTGATCTCCCTAGTATCAAAAGATATCTAGCAACAAGCAGGACAAGCAAATCCACCTTTCTCTAAACATATTGTGATCCATTAATAAAAACTATATAGGTGTTAAGACCCTACCTTAATTCCAACACTAGTTTGTAGCAGTCATCCTTCAACCGTCCGAAAGAGTTTCCTTTTGAGAACCTACAAACACAAACAAGCAAACATCAAATAACACTTGCATAGCTAATATCATAAATCATGTTCATTACGGTGATCAAGGAATCCATAAAATAAACCATAAAACACAACTTATTGAGAAAAATAAACTTATTTGTATTAACTTTGAAATAGAAGAACCTTACAACCTTTGGTGCCTTGATGTTGTACAAGCTCTTCCCAGGGTCT
>APFE031266634.1:0-12625 GCA_000404065.3 Pinus taeda | reverse complement strand
GCACTCTGTTTTATACATTTTCTGCAATGAAGAAATAGACATAGCATTGTCTTGAAGTTTCCAGATCTCTGAGTTTTCCTTGTGGCTGAATGGACAGAGGGCCCCTACTCATTTCTGCCACTGTAAAGTATTTTATGTGCAGTATCATTTTCTTTACTTGTTTATTTCCTTAAGCATGTATAGTTTCTTTTATTTGTTTTCCTTTCTTTCAAGCTGATCAGTGTTATTTCCTTGCAGATTTCTTTAGCCCGGGATTTGTGTGTGTATTTGCTTTAATGTATAATGGTAGTTGCAGTTGTCTTATTCATTATGCTGCCCTCTTTACTCTGTTTTTCTAGATTAGCTTTAGCATAGTTTTACAAGTTGGATGCTAACTAATTTATGCTCTCTTTATCATGAATAGATTATCTTTCAAGAGAACAGAATATTGATTAATTGCAGCTTGTATTTGAGTAGATTTGGCTTGTGATACTAACACTTTTCCCACTTGTTTCACACAATCACATATGTAGGAGCAGTATGTTGGAAAAGGTTTAAGTAGTGTTGCAATTTGTCAATTAAAGTAGATTAGAGTTTTTATCAATTCTTGGATTTGTCTTCAGCTACCTTCTAATCGTGTTTTATGCAAATACGCAGTAGAAGCAGAGAGTTAGAAGGAGATTATCATTAACATCAATCCTTGAAGTGATTTTCTTATTTCTTTTATTTGCAGCAGTATGGATAGAGACTAATTCCATTAGATTGTGGTCATTTACTTTCAAGTCATTTACTTTCAAGCCATTTACTTTCAAGTCATTTTGATTTATTCATTCTTTTTAAGTTCTTTTCTCTTACAAATTCAGCAAGCAATTAGAAACCACCATCACACACACTTTCACTCATATAGAAATCACTTTCACACACTTGCACTCATTTGTCTATAATCATAATTCCATTTTAGGAAGATAAGTCAATCATAAACAACCCCCTAAAACAACAAAAGCTCTAAGAAAGTTACTTAAGTACATATAGTACACCCTCACTTCATCAGCTTACGAGCCCCGGGTTGACAATTAATACTAGCAATTTAGATAACAATAAATTGACTAAACACATGGGTACCCTAGATAGTACCTTGTTGTCACTTGGCACCCATGCTGATTTTTTGTTCCTAGGCTCGGGAGTCCTCTCTAGTCCCGTCATGACTTGGGCATTGAAGACTCATTCCTCTTTGCTTCTTCACTTCATTCTGGCCTTATACGCTAGAGGATCCTTTGTGTTGAGTTGTACTACTGCATTACATTTTGACCATTTGCACCTTTTGGCCTTGAGCCAGCTTCACTTGGACTCATGTTTAAGCCACTTTTTGACCATGTCCTGTACAAAATCAAACTTGCAATACCTTAACTTCTACAACTTGACACATTATGACCCGTGGAAGGAACATACGTTTGAGTGTCTTTGACCAGTTTTTGCCTCCCTGCATTGAGCATAGGATTGTTCCAATCCCAGGAACTAGATCATCTGCTTCATCGACACTCGTTCTTTCCACTGTATTATAGCATTCTTTTATTCTTTTTCAAGCTTGATGAAAAATACAAAAAAATTATATATTCCAAAAAGAGTGGGAACGAGACAATATTTCCATTTATTGTTGGCAGCTAGAGTTGTGTTGCCCTTGAACAAAGCACTCAAACAATGTGTCTCCTCCACTTGGGTGGGATTTAGCTTGGCTTAGGTATGCCTTAACCTTGTTATTGAGTCAGTCCTCCTCCGATTGGCTATCTCTTCCAATCATATGGAGAGTTTGTTCATGCCTCTTGCGTGACGAGCTTATACAAAGTTATCATATGCTGCCACAAAGTCATCACCTGAGTTGTGCTTTTGTTCAAGGGAAGTAGGCCTGAGTCAGCCTCTTTGCGGCGTCTCTTGACTTAATTTTCAGTCGGCTATCCTTGATTGTCAGTGTCTTGTCTATCATCACATCAGTTATATTGGTCCTTTACTCATGCCGGTTTGAGAAGGTCTCCATTAACTTCTTGTTGGCGGGTCTTGTCCTTATCAACGATGACATCTTGCTCTGAGGATAGGCCTAGAGCCACACCCTGGCCCTATTTTCATTATTGATAGGTCACCTTATGCTCAACATCGATCAGTATCATGGGTCTTTGACTCAATGGTTTCCCTTGTGTTCGACATCATCATTCATTGTCACACATTGGGATTCGTGCAGTACCTTGGTTTCATTTGACCCTATAGGTGGATACCTCACCTCTATGTCAACTTTCATTATTGGTTGGTTTAGAGGGTTTCTATTGTGCACTAGCTACATCTTGTGTATGCCGAAAACGTGCTTCGATCGGGTTACTACATCTTTTTCGTTCGATTCCTTCCACATTATTGGCCTACGGGTTACACTCGCGCTAGATTGATGAAGAATGCCTTAATGCCTTCCTTTTAGCATATCTTTCCCTATTAACTATGACTCATTGCCCTAGGGCAAAGGTCTAGAGTCCATTTGGCAATACCTTGGGGTTTGCAGTCATAAGTGGTAGATCCTTCGCTATCAACAGTGAGAAACCATCATTGTCTCCTGATTGATAGATTCTTACAGGTGTTCGACTACAACTCATTTATTCACACTTGTTAGATTGTACTAGGTACCTTGACTCTGATTATCATTATCGGTGAGTAGTCTCGCGTTTGTTAATGGTATATATCAATGATCAGTAATCAAACAATTTCTCACATGGTCGACTTTAGCTCATTCATTCCCATTGTGTAGAAATGTACCACGGTGGTCGGTGAACACCTTGAGTTGCATCAACATTCTTTTGTTCACTTGTCAGTTGTTGTTGTTGCTGCTAGTTGACACCATTCCACATTATATGTTGCAGTCCTTCACAACGACATCTTATATGCTGGCATTTGAGTTGCACTGTAGTACCCTCTTATTCCATCTTGTTCATTTGGTACTATTGGGATCAGTTTTTGGCATCTGTGATCAACTCCATCTTTCAGCTTTATTGATCATCTTCTTATATGTGATATTCAAACATGTACTTGTTCGATCGTGATTAGATGATCCATTATGTATTTCTAGTCTCCTATACTTGTATACTTAGTGGATCCACCTGTACTTGATATATGGACATGCTTTACCTTCTTTGAGCATGGGTATTCCCACCTCAGACAATGTTTCTTTCTGATCTCCTTTTGTGGCTTGGCAGGGTAAAATCTGGTGAAGTCCTTCTCAGTTTTTGATAGGTTTCCTTTCCATGTACTTAATACATTTCGGCCATCATGTACCCCTTCTGACCTCATATATTAGGGGGCATCTGTTATAGCTCCAAATATCACCCTTGATATTTGTGATGTTACATTTATGGCCTAGGGCAACCCTCCTTCCAAACCTGGTCCAAATACTTAAAAAATAGTGTTTTACTCCCTGTACGCGACATTGCCCTGAGCTAAATGCGTGTGTATGTAGGTCAGTGTATACCCAACCTGCGTATATGTCTTAAAACACTTAAAAAAATAAATCTCCTTAATTTCAGGCGGAGATCACAGGTTTTACCTATTGATTACCTATTAGTGCCCATGGCCCAACTGTTCTCAACAAATTCCCAACTAAAAAACTACTTTGGGAGAAGTATAAAAAGGCTTCAATGGGAAGGCCTAGAGGAGAGGATAGAGAGAAAAATCACTCTGCTGAGATTATCCCTGATTAGGTTTGAAGATCCTTGTGCTTCCAACACTTCCCCCATTACAGGAAACCCTTGTTTCCTTGAGTTATGATGTCAATTCACTAGTTGAGATAGCTTTGTGTGAGTCATGGAAGGAGCCTTTTGAAGACTTGGGATTGGATGAATCTGGAGGATGGTTTCGCTTGGAGCTAGCAAGAAGAAGATTTAGGTGATATCATTCCTTACTTTTTTTTAGCTATCTGCAATAAAGAAACATTTGTCTTGTGCCTGAAATCATTCTTCTCTATGCATATGATGTTATTGTTATGGTTTACATATGAATAATTGTTTCAATTGTATAACTAACCATCTTTGAATACATTATGAAGTTGATTTCTATATGATACTTGGTCCATATATTGCTATGCTTCTTTGAATTAGCTGTTTTGCAGGTTCAAAGATCGAGAGGAACTCCAAGAGGGTTTGAACCTTGGCTGGATCTACCCAAACTAAGGACCCCCAGGTGCACCTCTCTTCACGTAGTTTGCTTATTTAAGTATCATGGCTGTGTGGAATGCTTGTTTTTACTATAAATGACCCCCACTATGCTAGGGTGTTGACCAAAAACCCTAGGGGACTTTGTCCCTCAACCCTCCTCCAGCCATAAAGGTAAGTCATGTTCTAGAGATGGTTGGGTAGGAGGGTACAAGACCAATTGCTTGGACATATGCCCATTTTTTATAGTCATATTTCCAGCCCTGTAGCTAATGTAGGCATCAACAGTAGCTAACCAGGGCCTCCCAAGGATGAGAGGGTAACCAGTAAGCTTTGTCTTAGGCTGGAGAACTAGGAAATATGTAGGGCACTCCCAAGAATAAATGGAGATCATCACATCCTCCACAATCCCCTCAGGGGTCACTATGGAGTGGTCTGAAAGTTGCAGGACTATTGTGGTCTTTCTCAATGAACCCTTGAGGTTGAGCTTGAGCATGGTGTCCTTGTTAATCACATTAATGGCAGCCCCAAGATTAATCAAAGTGTGTGGTACAATGGTGCCATTGATGTGCACATCTACTATAGGGCTTCTAGGGTCCAAATACTTTGGACAAATTACTTGCCCCAACATTAAGTTGGACAACTGTCTAATGACATTAATGGTAGGAGCATCTTTTTTTCGCCTCCCTGGATGTTTGAAACACTTCTTCTTAATCAACTTGTTTTAAATAGGTACATCTTTTATAGCTTGGAGAAGTGGAATTTTGACACACATATTTTTCAATTCTCCTAGAAGTTCTGTCTCTTTTGGGGTAGGCTGGATTTGTTGAGTTAATCTCTCGGGAAAGGGTGGTGGATTTACTTTAGGTATGATTTCCTCTCTTATTTCCTCACTCTCCCTAGGTCTAGGTGGAGATTGGTTGTTCGGGAGAACTCTCCCAGATCCCAGATTGATTTCCTGAATCTCCACATCATAAGCAGGATAAGCTGTCTCTCCACTGTATACTTGTTGTGCTTGTCTATTGTTCAGGTTCAGATTTGGTTGGGCAGGCATCTGAGGTTTTTTAGGTGGAGCACGGTGTAAAATGTTTGGTTGAGCATATGGTGAAGGAAATAAGCTAGAGCATTGTTGTATGGGGGCCTCCACCCCTGGGGCGTTGCATTCTACTGAGGTTGTGGTGGAGCATATGGTTGAAATGACTGACTAGTTGGTTGGGAATGATACTGAGGTGAAAAGAACCAAGGAGGAGGTGTAGACCAAGAAGGATGAGCAGGGGGGCTCCAAGAGGGAATGGATGTGGTCTGGTTGGGGTTTTCATATGCATGGGATGACCCTTGCATGCCCTATTGGTATGGCTGAGGCCCATGAAGTCTCCTTTGATTTATGTGGTAGAGTTGTTTAGTCACCCCTTCAGCTCTCTGATATATAGATTTTAGTCTAGGTAGTGAAGGGCACTTGTCTGTGGAGTGGTTTTCTTCATAGACTGAGCAGACTTCAATTAGGATTAATGGACATTCATTCCTAGGGTGCCTCCTTGTGCATCTAAGGTAGAAAATGGCTAAGTATTTCTCTACTTCCTCTTGTTTTCTCTTGATGTGCATAGTGTCCATCTGTAGGGCAAGGGTTTGTAGCATCTCACTCTTGAAATCTTCCAACATGTTTCCAATTTCACCCTTGATGGATGTATTGGAAGAGGATGGACTGACCATAGGTTGACTACCCCAACCCTTTTTCCTAGCTTCCCTAAAATAGTTTCTAAAGGAAGTCTTGATATCTTCATAGGGTAGTTGGTAGATGTCCCCTCCTGCTAACAGGTTTAGGGTATCCAGAAGATCTTCCCTTACCCCTCTAAGCAAGACTAGCTTTAGTGACTCAGGGCCAAGTTTTCACCTGGCCCTTTTGTAGCTAAGTTGGAATCTTTCTTCATAATCCTCTAGGGATTAATCATGCCCTAAGGTCATCCTAAAAATTTCCTCTTTAGTGTATTTAAACCTGTAGTAGTCTCGATAGTTGTTGTTGAAGGTTTGCTGCATCTAAGCCCAAGTTGTGATGCTATCCCCAAGTAAACCCATGAACCAGCACAAAGCTGCATCCTTGAGAGTGGATGGGAATAATTTCAACTTATTCTCATCATTGGTGTAATCATAGATTCTGCAAATGACAAAAAACTTAAACAAGAAAGTGTCTTGATCTTCTGAGGTCAGGCCATGGAAATGAGGAAGGGAAAAGGGGATTATATTCTTCATCTTGGTATCCCCATTGGTTTCCTTGATGGGGAAGGCACCCTCAATTGTTTCTCTATTTCCTCTATCATTTCTGTTTTCAGCCATTGGGTAAGTTGGAATGGGTTCTTCTTCTTCTTCTCCCCCTGTAGGCTCTTCAAATATCTCTGGTTGTTCACCTAAGGGTTCCTCCAATTCACAACCACCGAAGAAGAGGGAAGGTTGGCTGTTTGAAGAAATGGGGGTATTTGGAAAAAATTTCCCTAATTTATCCCTATTCCTATGAGGCATGAAATACGTGTTTTTGTTTTGTTTTTTGTTTTTTTAAGCTTTGAAAATAATTGTAGAATTGAAATTGCATACTGAATGAAAACTAGCTGACTAAATGAAAACTAACTGCTTGAATGAAATCTTAGTTGCAGAATGGAAAGGAAAGCAAATAATGTAGAATGGAAAAGAAATAAAACCAAGTTGCTTTTGCAGAAATGAAACTAATAGTAGAATATTAGAGACAAGAAATGGAAGGAAGAAAGCAGTAATCACATATAACTCAGACACCTCACCGACAATGACACCAAAAGTGATGAGCACCAGTATTGCAGCAAGAATGCTACAACTCTTGGAGGTGACAGTTGTTGGACATGGAATCCTCCCACAACATGTTTTGGAGCTCAAAGCCCAAGTTTTGAGTATTATTGTTGTAAAGACTCTGCGAATTGCGGGCGCGGAGTGAAAATTGTATGTTAGAGTCATAGGGTTGTCCGCCTTAAGTTTTGAATGTAGTGTCAGCTTATCCATGGTCCACAGACCATGGGATTGTATAAATAGAGAGAGGCTCTAAGTTGTAAAGATAACTAGAGATAGATAGAAAAACGAATGGAGTCTAGAAGATAGTGATCATAGGGAAAAGGTCTAAGTGCTTTGGGTTGTAGTAGTAGGAAGAGGCTCTGCAGCTGAGTGTGCAGAGGCCTAGTAGAGTCTGCAGCCAAGTGTGTGGACCCCTGTAGCTTAGTGCACAGGGCGAGGTCAAGTCTGTAACCAAGGAAGAAGGATAATAAAGAGAAGTTTGATTCCAAATCTTGTGTATCTATTTTGAGTTATTGTATGGTTGATATCTTTTGCAATTATACTGTTTTATTTATCGCGTGCACTAGTATGAATGGTGAACACTGTTAAGTATAACTAAACACATGCAGATAAGCTAAGTAATCAACTGATATCGGGTTAATAGTAAAGGATTGGGTACTAGCACGAATCGAGCCCCGAGTAAGGTTACGCGAAGACAACACCACCGACTGCGAGGTACTGATAGGTGCGTGTAGCGATGTGCGCGCAGGTGTTATAGCTCCAAATCTCACTCTTGAGGTTTGTGATGTTGCACTCATGGCCTAGGACAACCCCTCTTTCTAGACCTGGTCCCAAATTAAAAAAAACAATGTTTTATTCCTTATACGCGACATTGCCCTGAGCTAAACGCGTGTATATGCGGGTCTGTGTATACCCAATCCACGTATATGTTTAAAAACACCTAAAAAAATAAATCTCCTTAATTTCGGGTGGAGATCACGGGTTTTACTTGTTGATTACCTGTTAGTGCCCGTGGCCCAACTGTTCCCAACGAATTCCCAACTAAAAAGGGAGAAGTATAAAAAGGCTTATATGGGAAGGCCTAAAGGAGGAGAGAAGAGAGAGAAAGACTACTATGCTGAGATTTCCGTGACCAGGTCTGAAGATCCTTGTGCCTCCTGCACTTCCCCCATTCTATAGGAAACCCTTGTTTCCTTGCGTGTGTTGATGATTTCATACTACTTGAGATATCATGGAGTAAGTCATGGAAGGAGTTTGTTAAAGGATTGAGACTGGATGAATCTGGGAGACAATTCTGCTTGGAGCCTGCGAAAGGACGAATCAGGTGAAATTATTCCTTTTCTGTACTTTATTTGTCGATAATAAAAGAAACACATGTCTTTTTTCTTGATATAGATCTTCTTCATGTTTATGATATTCATGTTATGATTCATATGTGAACGGCTGTTTAATTGCATAACTAACTACCCTTCTTTATGATGTTTAGTCCATATATTGTTGTACTTTCTTGAATTGATTGTTTTGTAGGTCAAAGGAGCAAAAGGAACTCCAAGAATGGTTTGGACCCTGGAAGGCTCTTCTCAAACGTAGGACCTCAGGTATGCCCCCTATTGTAGAGTTTGCACCAACAGTGATCACCTTCTCCGGTTCTTCATAATTGGTTAATAATCTAGAGTTTCATAATCCCTCACCAATAGTGAGTCCCTTCTCCTTATATGAGCGTTCGTACCCTTCCTTATCAGTCGTAGGTCACTAACGTACCTCTCCTTATCAGTCGAGTCACTTAACGTTACCTCTCCTGAATCAGTCGAGTCACTAACGTACCTCTCCTTATCAGTCGAGTCACTAACGTACCTCTCTTATCATCGAGTCCACTAACGTACCTCTCTTATCGCCGGAGTCACTAACGTACCATCTCCTTACAGTCGAGTCATAACGTACCTCTCCTTATCAGTCGAGTCACTAACGTACCTCTCCTTATCAGTCGAGTCACTAATGTACCTCTCCATTACTAGTCGAGTCACTAACGTACTCTCCTTATCAGTCGAGTCACTACGTACCTGTCCCGCTAGTCAAGTCACTAACGTACTCTCCCTAGGTCGAAAGTTCGTACCTCACCCTCACCTACCGGGCCTCTCCTCGACCTTCCATCTGCCGAGTCACCTACGGGCCTGTTGGTCGAGCCCTACCGGTCATTCCTCACACGTTACCTCACCCTTTGAATCATCACTAAATGAATGCATAAGAAAGCTGATCTCTTGTAATAGCATAAGACAAGCTGGTCTCTGGCAAGCTTCTGCTGTCATCTCAATTGCTGTTTCATCAATTCCTGTCTAATCTCTGGCAAGCTTATGGCGGTTAAATGATGACGTGTGTATGTAGGCGCATACGTGTGTCATGGTAGTAGCAGTTGTAGTAGCTAAAGCACATGCCTGTTCAATCACTCAATCACTAATTCAATCTATCATCTTTTGTTAGTGCCTCTGTATGCTGTGTGAGTGTGGTAAGGTAGTAGTAAGTGTGGGTAGTGTAAATGAGTCTTAGTGTAAGGGTAGTGGTATTGGTGTTTGTGCTAGCTCTGTCAAAGAGTCATTAGGTGAGGTATAAGATCTGGATAGTAGCTGGGGTATAAGTAAATGAAGTAATCGTATCATTGCTAAAGTACTAAATGATAAGGCAAGCTTATCTCTGTCAAGCTTCTGCTGTGATCTCTCTAGCTGTTTCAAGAATGGCTGTCTTATCTCTGTCAAGGTAAAGCTGTGTATTTCCTAGCTCTAGATAGGTATTGTAAAGGCGGACCTCTGTTGAGCGTAGCGAGCCGCGCACTAGGCTTTTGAGTTCCTATTAATATATAAACCATGGGTAAAGCCAAGGCAGTCAAAGGTGATATTGTGGTAGGGGAGTGGATTTGTTTTCTAGCTGTGATTACGGGATAAGAAGAATCATAATTCATTTCTATCAATCAGATCTGACTGTGGAGTGAAGCTAGACTCGGTTACCAATGCTATGATTATATATGTAATTATGCTTTAGCATCCTTCTCATATGCAAAGAGAATTAGCAATGCCATAATATAGTAATATACAAAGATAGCTAGAAATATACAGTCTAGGGTACGATAAGCCATATCGAGATCCATGCACCTATATACCATGTGCTTATGATCCATATATAGTGAATCTTATCGATTCAAAACTAGTAGCAGATCCAGATCGAGATCTAACTCATGGTCGAGAGTCTGACCCGAAGTCGTATATCCTGTTTCATAGCTAGCAACACCAAAGGTCCCGGAGGGGCTTGCGCTTCTAGGCAAGGTACCCTTTAGGGTGCTCACTGATAAGGAGAGGAGAGAATAGAGTTTTTTGTGGAAATTCCATCATTGGACTACCCGGCTAACGCTGCATTTGCTCCTGGACTACTAATACCTCCCATACTACCCATTCTAACCAGCGGGCCATACCCTTTCTTTTAAGTCCATACTAAGGTGACTGTCATACCCTTATCTTACTACTAGGTCCGTATTAGGGTTAGGACATGAAAGTGACTAAGGCCATCATTAAGGTTGGATGTTCTGTAGTTTAGCAGAGGCTTCTTTGGTAGCAGTACCAAAGCAAGGATAGGCAGGTGCGGAGCGACCATCTCGTTCAGATCCAACCAGTAACACCTAATCCAGATCCACCAGTAGCATCTAAGTAAGCAGCATACCTTCCAGCAGCTGCTTCAGTCGTTTCTGTTGATGGAGCAGTTAATTAAGCACTTGAAGTTGACCGATAGTGATGCTGGTATATATGCTATCGTAGCCTTTGCTTGCCTTGATGCTGATGCCTACCTATAGCTTTCCCCATGCCTTGACAGGGTGGTATCGCTCTCTAAATGTTGGGTCTACTGTTGCTGGAACTACTGGTTCAGGGTCAACCATAGGAACTACTGCATCTGGCTCTACCACTGATGGATCATATGCTGCTCTAGCCTCTGCTGCTAGCTCTGGCTATGGTATAAGAGTCTAGCTGGCTTTTACTGGCTATGGGTATGCTACTGAAGCCCCTTCTGCTGGCTGCTAGATCAAAAGTAGAATAAAGGGCTAAGGTAGGTGGCTTAGATGGCTCTCTGGCTGGTGGTGGCTGGTGCTGCTTATGATGCTGGGTATCAAACTGCTTGCTTTGCTGCTACATCTTTAACTACTCATGCTGCTTCGACAGAATCTACTACTTTTGCTTCATCAACAGACTCTACATATGCTAGATCTACTACTTTTGCTGCTGTTGGACTTGGATCTGCTGCTGATGGGTCTATATCTACTTCTGCTTCTTAAGCTGCAGATCTACTACTTCTTCGACTGGTCAATCTACTTATGAATCTTCACCTGCGCTTGGAACTGGATCTGCCCCTGCTTCTCTCGTCTTTGGTGCCTCTGCCTTAGCCACTGGTACTTGAATGGGGTCATCTGGATATGGATCCAAACGAAGGGATGGCTCTCCAAATGGAAGGAATGTCGGCTCAGAGACTTTTGCTTCTCCTTGCACTATAATAATTCCCCTAGATGAGATGGAGAGGATGCATCATTCGCTACTGGTGCTAGCGGATCTGTATCTTCACCTGGAGGATATGAAAATGGCATTGATGCTGGTGAGGGGTAAACAGATTATGATGAAACCCCGTAAACTAGGTAAACTCCAACTGGCTCTCGATCTTAAACTAGCAATGGATCCATATCTCGATCTGTTACTTGGGACTTTGTGAGTGGATAATCTCAAATGGGATCTTAAACATGAAGGTAAGCAACTCAATCTGCAATGGGATCTGCTTCCTGTGCTCCCGGTTATTACTTTGCATATGAAAGTGCTTAGACTGGGGCTAGCATTTTGACTTGTTATTAACCCTTCGCTCCTTCATGCTGTATCAACTTAATAAACAACGACCAGCTTTGGAATGGAACAGAGGGAGATGAAATTTGATATGGGACCCCAGCGGGCATAAAAGCCAGATACATAGGCACCGGAGACAGCGGGGGAAGCACCACTAGCAGTTTCTTTAGATCCTTCAATCCCAGTTGTTGCGTCGTCCTGTACAAAGGTAGGTGAACCTGTAGCATATCGAGATCGAGAGCTAGATGCCTGGGTGGGTTGACTAATCACCAGGTGTTTACCCATAATCTATTAATCCACTAGTCAAATAAGCACCACTGATAGGAAAGGCTAAGCATGTCAGACATGCACACACGAAAAGATATGCGCATAATACATAATAGGCCCCCATATAAGTGCACCCATAGGGATGATACGCGGCCTACCACCCCAGTGGATGATAGGTATGACAGTTGACAATAATAGGCTTCCTGTTGCACGTGCTCCTTACGATCCTTGACCGGGGTTACACTACTATATAGTCCCTGGGCCTTGGTGATGAAAGGGTAATTACCTATTCTCCTTGCTTCTCCGGTGCCTGGCTATTGCCCTTCCAGTCTTCCTAGTTGGGCTGAGCTAATGATATCTGGGTCCAGCCCAGTAGTAGCAGCTTAACCACCATTAGATTAAGCTGTTGATTCTGTCGACCAATAAGTAGGACCAGTAGCCCTTAGAAGGCAGCAGGAACTGGAATGAAAGCACCATCGGCTTGAGTAGGGAAAGATGTTCAAACCTCCGCCTCCTGAAAAT